>OZ012544.1:22107928-22361928 GCA_963935595.1 Schoenobius gigantellus | reverse complement strand
CGTAAGAAAAATCTGGAAAAATCACATTTATATGTGTGCCACAACTTGAAAAAGTTTTGGAACCCCTGGTATAGAGCATAAACGCGCCTCGACATCCATCTTGTCCCATAGTCAAGATAAACCGTATCGGAAGACCCAATTCCTTGGACCGTCTCGGGACAGCCCGGCCAACTAAGGGCCGTTCCTAAACGCCTGTGGAGGTTTACCCTAATATGTTCAGGGTAATAGCCAGATGGGGAAAACATGCATACATAAAATACCATAATTGCCTTAGTGTTTATTGACGTCACGTGCCATCATAGACCTATCCAGCATTCTTTTTATTTTTTGTCGTTATAATAGTTATTTAACAATAAGTAACTGAAGAGTTATTTATCTGATAAAAAGCTAGGTATTCCTAATACAATTATTGAAAATATCTATACTATATCACGCTTTATATTATTTATGAAATAAGTAGCCCGCATCACTTTGTAATTAGAGGGTTTATTAACGCCATCTTTCGATGAGAAGCAGAACTTACACACAGTATAACTAACATAGGTGGCGTTCTACGCCGTACGCACAGTTTCCCGCCCTTTACGTCAGAGGCTGAAGGCGGTTTGTTTAAACACGTTGGACCGATATCAAAAAACGCGAAACCGTGGACTGTGGTGGATGACCACAAGAGGAAAAAAAAGGTTTCTCCGATCTAAATCATAACATCGCAAATTAATATAATACGGAGTGTTGTGAAAAATAAAGTGATAAAGTAATATTACAACTATCAGCGTGTTTCACTTTCATCAATTTTAAAGAATCGTAAGTGGACATTATTTATTTTATTTGTTATACAAAGTTAACTCTATTATTTGGAATATTAGTAATGAGATTAATTTCACTAAGTGTTCTTTTATAATGTCTTACTGTAAGTACGTTAGAATAATTTACATAGCAATCAAGTTTTCACACTTACGTAAACAAAGTACTACCTATCTATGATGCTGATTAATGTTCATTATTTTTTGGACGTTATAACTCTAAAGAGTAAAAAATAGTGACAAAATTGCAAAAAAAAACGTTTTAAGTTGCCTTAACGTTTTAGACCTATTCATTTTGTTCAATAGTTTTCAAAATAGTATGTAGCTCGCGTGCAGTGTTTAGATTGGAAAGACCAAATATAAGTTTTTAATTTTATTTTGCTAATTATACCTACCTCTTTTTTGTATGTAAGTATATGGCCTTTATTTTTTTTATTGATAAGCCTACTTACCTTGTTGTAACTTTAAAAATCATTCAAAAAACAAAAACACTCGTTCTGAAGCAATAAGTTCAACTAATTCAAACTCTCTAATTACCTATTAAGTGAAAATTCTTATTTTTACTTCGTTAATTTGCTAATAAACCAAATTGACTATTTCAGTAATTACGAGTATCTATCACCATTTTTTAAAACAAAACAAATTACGAGTATCTACTCTCTTTTCTGGAAATCGTAGGTGATCGTAGGCACAAAATATGTCCTTTCCTATTTTCATTTGTTGTTTGCGCTACCTAAATCCAATTTTCATTAGTAAGGCCATACAAATTTTCGAAGAGGATGCTATAAGATTTTTTGTTGCGCACCTATTAAGCTCTACTTTAGAATCCTAAAAGAATCGAATACCTATATAAAATGTGAGATTAAATAATACGATATAAATATGACTTTAATAATTAAAATTAATGAATTTATTAAAGCACATTTACACTGAGATTTGTATACCTATGACAATATAAAGAAATAAAATATATACTAATCCTTTACTATAAAAAGAGTTATTCGAACTTAACTGTAATAAAGCATAAGGTTTAGGCTCTAATACAAATCTACTAAAAAATACTAATTTAATTTAAAATAAAGAGTATTATTATTGCAAAAATAAAGTAAAATCATAGTACCTAGGTATACTAGCAAGTCGGAATCTAGTCCTACCTACACCAAAACCCACAATTGGCTTTCCATTATGGTACATTCATATATGTGTACGTTAAAATGTCTTGAATTCAAGCTCTGTAATTATGGGTTATTTAATTTTTTATGGATTTACGTCATGACACCTCACTCACAGGACCAAATCGGTTTTTTTTTCGAAATAAGTTCGTTTCCGCACCGTACCATACCGTGGAGCAATCGAAAAAATCCTCCTAACTGATATTCACTGATTTCACTATGGCCTTGCCTTCGGCAAAGAAGTGTTTGCGCAAACGGAAGAGCATTTTCTGCGTGTAACAGGGGTGGATCCAGGATTTCATTTTGGGGGAGCCGTTTTGGACAAGGGGCGACTCGAAGCTGGGGTTAAAATCACAAGTAAACAAAATATAAAGTTTTTATTAGCTTGAATATTTACAAAACAAAGTAACCGCGCCTTGTGCCGTTAAAAGTTGAGTCAAAGTTATGGAATTCCTAAGGTCTATTGGGGGATGGTCCGAACAGCCCTGGGACTTGTCGATCGACATACAAAATTAAGCATCTGTCCTTTTCACTCCTTAGGTATATCTGTCAAATTTATCGATTTTTGTCGAGTATGTCGATCTTCTGTAAAATTTTGTTTATCGAGAATTCCATGCTCGCGGGGCTGATTCGTTAACTGCTTAAATAGCAAAAACTGTACTTTTAAAGAGAAAAGTTTAATAAAATTAACAAAAGTATAATGATACAAGAATCTGGTGTTTTTAGAACGATTTTATGAGCTTATATGAGTTTAAAAAAAGGGTTTCCTTTGCCGTAATGTCAGTAATACAAACAATTCCATACAATTTCAATTCTCTAAATTTCAAACCCATAATCACAAATTTTAATTTCAAGTCTATGTCTCATTTCTATAATTTCTGTGTATTTAGCGGTACACCCGCCAAATATTAGCACATTAACACCATCAAAATCACAGAAGTCATTGACAATCAAAACACGATCCAAAAGACTGACTGCCTACATTTTACAAGTGTCGAGTAATGTTTTCCGAAACTCGCTAAATGGTAAACCACGATAAAGCCGCCTGATTATTTTACTTAACCGATTGCATTAAATGATGACAAACCGATTTGTCATTACACTCATGACAAGAGACGCAATAAAAAGGCGATACAACTTTGAGGGCATGACAAAATAATTATTCACCTTAAGTTCACATTTGTGTACTATAGCACACACGAACGAACGTAATATTATGTTACTGCTTGAGGCGTATTTCAGGGCACGTATTTGAATATCGAAAGTTAAAATGTCGACGTTCAAAATCGAAAATTATAATATCAAATGACCTAAATACCTACTATCATTATATCGACGTTTGGAATCGCTAAAACTCAAATACCGATCTGTTAAAATATCGAAAATTCAAAACGTCTAATATCGAATAATCGATACGTGTAAATAATGTTCGAGAATACACATAAAGTCGTTTCTGGCGCTTCGCCGGCCGCTGTCGCGGCACGCTCGCTTCGCTCGCTCGGTTCGCGCGCTTGGTTCATGTTCAAACCTACGCTCCTCGCTGCCTATTTTTGACCCGCCTACAGTTTTCGATATTTTGTCTGTCGATATTCAGATTTTCGACATTTAAGCATTCGATAAATATGTATACCATTCGATAATGTGTACTTTCGACATTTTGAATTTCGACCTTATGATCGTTCGATATTGTGATTTACGATATTTTAACCGCC
The DNA here is from genome assembly GCA_963935595.1 of Schoenobius gigantellus. Taxonomy (NCBI): domain Eukaryota; kingdom Metazoa; phylum Arthropoda; class Insecta; order Lepidoptera; family Crambidae; genus Schoenobius; species Schoenobius gigantellus. Next base: position 22,358,244 of record OZ012544.1, on the reverse strand, counting down.
GATATTTTAAGTGTCGATATTTCAATTTTCGATATTCAAATACGTGCCCGTATTTCATCCTTCATTAACCATTACATTATTGACTATACTATCATTGGCATGCAATAAAGTAAACTTTTTAATATAATGCAGTAGTCGTATAGGTATAAACTTATCTTATCTATGCCATTCACAAAAATATTAAACATTGAACAAACTTACGAGTGGTTCAACCTCTCATAACAAAGGCAAAATGTACTTAATTCATGAGAATGTGACAAAACAAATTTTAACTAAAATATCCTTAATTTAATAGACGTTAGTGTTTTATGAATAATACGATCTTTACATTCAGGTGTAGTAATTTATTAACTACTAGCTGCACCACCTTTTCGAAACCTGCAACTTTGCCCGCTTAGAATAGTATCTTAATTATCCCGTAAGATATTTGGTATGAAAAGGCGTTTCTTTTGGTATGGAAATGTTCGATATGAAATCTTCAGCTACACATACCGAGTTGCATTAAAATCCGTCCATAAGTTTTACATGAAGGAGTTTCTAATATGCAATAAACTTTCTCATTTACTTATGATTTTTTAGGAATTAATAATATCATGATAGTTGATAATCAACTTTTAGGCCAATATGCTCTGAAAGTCTTCATTAGAAAATGAACTTATATATTAAAAGTCAATTAGTGAAATAAAATATCTTAAAGTGTGAAGATTTGCGATGAACTCTAGGCCGCTCTTGGCGAAGAAAGTAGAGGTACAGTTTAACATTGTTAAACTGTGGTAGAGCTCCTATTAGGGGTGTGCGCCGCGCCGCCGCGCCGATGATCGCCGCCGCCGATCAACCCCCCTAGACAAGACGCATTTCGATAATCACTATCGCAATCACTAGAAGGAAAATGTATGCGATTTGACATAAGCCCTCGCTTAGCTTTCGAGCGCAATTGTCAAATCTCATACATTGTCCATTTAGCGATGGCGATTACGATTATCGAAAGACATCTTGTCTAGGGCGGCTGGGGCTCTATTTTTGAACCATTCGTCCGGCATCGAACGTTTTTCAAACGTCATCTGTGCTCGATTCCTATTGATTTTTGTTTCTCTTACGACGAAGATCAATATTGTGATCGGTGTGAGCGGCATAGCGCTCAGTTGAGTTGCTTAGAAAATACGTAGTATCTCTATTTAGTTTGTGCTCATTGGCGTATAGAAGGGGGGCATACATTTTGGCGATTTATTTTTATTTATATATAGAAGATTCATTCATATTGTCAGTGAGAAGAATTTTCCATTCAATGTTTAGGTATGTCGCATTTTTTATTTAATGATGACTGTATGTTACCACTTACTTTCATCGTTCTTGAGAATCTCGAAGGGTGTTTATCCAGATTTTTTCTTTTTTAGACAATTATTATGGCGAAAGGTAGTTCCGCTAGTTTATATAATAACTAGCTGTTAGAATTTTCTAAGAACAAAGCTGCTGGAAATTATCTAATAACAAGCGAAGTGTTTTTTTTTTGTTAAGTTTCAAATTTATTATTTACTGTGAAAAATCACTATCCGATCACAGACAGAGGCAAAAATGTTCACCCCGATGACGCGCGCGCCGGTTAGATTAACGCCGCCGCCGAATATTTCTGTGTCGGCGCACATGTCTAGGTCCTGTATTTTCAAGATAAGACAAGTTGTAGCTCCTGCGTAGATAACTTATTGTCTTAGTGACTACAGCAGGCGGAGCACGGGCTGCCAAGACTGGACTTGAGTCACGCATTATCTTACAATTTCAGTGACATAATCTCTATGTCTTAAAGAGTAGCACGGCGGCGAGTATTAAGTGTGACTGACGCGATAAAAATTTCTTGACGCTCGTCAAAGGAAACGTGTGACCTATTGCGTATTGGTGCACTAATCAAATCATTTTCTGATCAGAAAAAACTCAATAATCTTTAGTCAGAGCCGGTGTCAAACCCGGGACCTAGTGATGAGCTGTTGTGTTTGTGACCAACCAAGCAGCCACATTAGGTACTATTATATTTAAAATATATTTAGCAGTGACGCCGGCGATTCGGCGAAACAGATGACCTCGTAGTAATGCTGAATGCAGCCGATGCGAAACTATTCTTTGATAGACTTGCCAAATCACTAGTACAATGTTAAATAACCCGTTTGCAAATGTCACTAGAATAATTATCGAAAAAATTGACACTAAGGTTACGTCATATCCTAGAATGTTCGAAATCAAACTATGCACATGTCGTGCAGAAGTTATTACGATAAAATTGAAAATTAAATACCTGTAGGTATGCCGTATTCCAGTCACATTAACAAATATGTAGTATTAAGCTTTTGATATTGCTAAAGATTGGCCAGTGTCTTTAAAACCCTATCACCTGTAATAGCAATTAACTTTTACCAAGATTTCAATATAAACATAACACTACTTTAATGATAGCACAAGACGTCGGTGGCGCTGTGGACTCGGCACTGACTGAACTTCAATCGGGAGGTCCGGAATTCAATCCTGCCATGTTCCAATGTGTTTTTGTTTTTCGAATTTCATATGTACATTTGTCCGATGCTCCTACAGTGAATGAAAACATCGTGAGGCAACCTACATACATCTACAAACGAGTTCAAAAGTGTACGTGAAGTCGACCAATCTGTTGAGCACCTAACCATACCTGCCGATGACTAATAGAGAAGCGTGACTCTCTCTGCTGAGTGCAGGGCATACCCACTTAACCAACCTCGATGCCCAAGTTGTCCAGTCAGGGTGATTCAAGGTCTGGATTACCCCAATTCTCCGAACTACCTCGGGGCAGCCCAGCCAGCTATGGGTCTTAACGCATGTGGGGTTGTTACGTGCGTCGCAGTGGTGACAATGCGGTGTTGCCTTGTGCAGTTATTAATGACCGAAGCATACATGTCCGGTCAATGCCTACACAATGCGGTATGAAGAGCTGCCCTGCCGGGGCCCAAACCGCTCCTCTAACACCGGACGCAAAGCTTCTATAGTCTTCCCATTGGCGCAGAGCCTCCCTTTTGCGCCTCGGTGCGAACCTGTCGCATTAGTTCTGCGATGAGTCACTCCCCCCGATTTCTTTCTGGGGCCCGATGTCGACGCACCTCCGCAAAGACGTGATCAATATCCCACGGTCGATTGCCTGCTAACACGCAGGCTGCGCCGTGGGTGACTGTGCAATAAGCTTGCACAACTCGGCTGCAATGACCCTCTGCGGTCTTCGAAAGAGCGCCACCGTGCGGAGGGAAAGGCACTCCGCCGAAACAGTGGCCCCATAGAGTTCCATCGACCTTATCACACGGTTAAGTCGACGGCACGCCGATCTCGGTCCTCCAATATGGGAGGACACGTGCGAGTGCTACTGCGGCGGCGCACAGCCGTAGAGCGAGGAGCTTAAAGTGCTCCGCGAAACTCCATCGGGGATCCAGTACCAGGAGAGCTATTTTTGAATTACGTATGCGACTTCGAAATCACCGATGTGACTAATAATCACCGATTTTCAATAATTCTTATGTGTTCTTTATGTGACTACCTAGTCACGGATGTGATTTCATTACGAGTGCCCTCACCCACTCATAAACAAGTCATACATAACTGTGGAAACGTTATCTGTGTTTTGTTTAGAGAACATATTGAAAAGTTTGAAGTTGATGTGTGTTGATTTTGAGTTGGATTTAAAATTTTTAATTTTTTTTAAATAAGTAAATATACACGGTTATTTTTTATCACCCTGGAAAATTGAAGGGACGTTTCACGACATGGTATTAGAATGATTTAAATATAAATAAAAAAAAATAAGTGAGTTATTTTTTTTTAAATACAAAAAATGCTGCACTAGTTGAGAGCAGCATTTTTAGAGATTTTTTTAGTTTTTATAATTTTTTTTATTTTTTATTTCATTTTTTTATATTTTTTATATAATATTGGATGTGTCTTGAAGCGTCCCTAACATTTTCCAGGGTGATAAAAAAATAACCGTGTATAAGTTTAAAATCTTTTTGTGTAACAAACAAACTTAGACCAGTATTTTCTTATATTTTGGCCTAGTTGCAATGAATTTTTAGCCGTATAATAACCGGTATATACCGAAAACCGCTACATTCTGCGTGGAACCGAACCCTTACCTTTATCTATGTTGGCAGCTCTGCGTTCGACTTTCAAAAATAGGATGTTTAGGAATTCGTGACTTCAAAGTCATCGCTGACTATTTAGTCAGCGGTGATTTCTAAATCGCATACGTAATTCAAAAATAGCTCTCCAGGCCGAGGTACTTAACTTTTACCTCGACCGGTATACGGAGGTATACGAACCCCTTCCACGCCGAGGGGGGATAAAATGCGGTGCATCCAACCCCAGGAGGCGATTGCATCAGTCTATTATACCATTGTGGCAGATATCGACGCAAAGTGGACCGCCTCCTCGCCCGTTTTTGCTTTCGCCACGACTAAAGTGGCGTCGGCGAAGCACATAACCTCCGCAGGTGGTAGGAGGTTGACTCGCAGGATGTTTGACGAAGGTCTAATCACCCTAACTTAGGATAGGCTCAAGCCCCTTGGTAGGGACGTATTTGAGCTGTTATGTTGAACAAAAGAAATCTTTGACAACTATTTCATTGGTATGAAACTACACAGATTACCTACGTCTATTTCGTATTCAAACTAAGAATTTGGATATTATAATAAACTTGTAGGTATTTCAATTTAATATTTATATTAACTTAGTCGAAAGTATCAACATCTCGCCTGGTAATGGTAAGACGCGTTGATGTGGGGTTTCGTTTAAGTTTTCCATCTCTTCACACTGCTATACTGCAGTAAACTCTTTCAGTAGGCTCTAACGGCATTCACGGGAAGCGACGGAAGAAAAAATAGGGTTAAAGTACCCTATTTTTTCTTTACGTCACCACGCCTCAGAAGAATAAGTTATTGTTGTAAGCACCACACGGACAAAGACACATTAGCATTAAACAATTAAGAACAGGGCGTGTATTATGACATCTTAATTCCAGCCAGTTTTCTGAATTGCTATTAGTGACTTTCTTTTACTCATTATATAAAGAGAAAGAAATGGCATTATAACAATTTTGAAAACTGCCTGGAATTAAGTCGTCTTATTACACAATACACCCCCATGTGTTAGTATTTTAATGACTTATTTATTACACACTAATTATTGGGATAATGCATATCTAGCAGTAATCGGTAACCGGTTAAAATCACATTTTCAATCTTTTTTGCCTTTTTAGTTATTCACATTTACATTCATTTAGTGGTCGGCTTCGATCTGACATAAACGTGCTGTTGAGACCAGACTATGGTCTCAACAGCAAAAAATTTAAAACATGCGTGCGCTTTCAATTTTGACAGTCAAAGTACCTAGTACATCCATTCATTCAGTTTTTACAAAGTGCAACCATTAAGACAGTCGGCATAGTCTTGTATTGAAAGCACAATTATTGTCAAATTGAAAGAGATAGATTTCTTCTCAGACAATTACCGGAGAGGAGAGGGATCTCTCAGTCTCGAGCATTCTTCTTTTGAGACAAAAAAAATAAAAACCGACTTCAAAAACACTGAAAAGCTAAAAATAATATTAGGTCCTTACATATGAAATTGGCGTTTTGTATGGGAGGAACATAAAGTCGTTTTTTTTAATATAATATATTTATTCAATCAAAGTATGAACAGAAAAAATTAAAAACATGAAAGGGGCCAATACTAATTATCTTCTGATTTTCATAACACACATTTTTTCATATCACGTCTTAAAAATAAATTAACGACGTCCGGCCTTAATACCTGACTGTAGCTAAATAGTTCAAGAACATTGCTGTCGTTGCATTTATTTATGTGGTGTTCCAAAAAGTTGTCATTGTTTTTGGAAATGGTCTGAACAACCTTTTAAACCACCAAACCGATTTTGGGACAAACTGAAATCTGCTGCATACAATGATGGTCTAAGCAACCCATTTAAATATATCGACAAATATTTTTGCAGCACCTTAATGAATTGATTTATAGTTAAATTATGCTCTAATTACATACCGACCATAGTTATTTTGATTACAATTAATACCGGAAATCAAAATAACAATTACTTAATAACTTTTTTTTAACCAGTAACCTTGCAAGTGACGACTGTATGACGAGGTAGAGTAGGTACGCTTACTCTAAATTGAATTCATCGCCGTCATCCGCCAACCGTTGTTAATCAGACCCATTGAGGCAAATCACGCTGCTTCACAAACCGCCGGCCCAGTAGCTATCACTGTCGTAGCCTTCCTATACAGTTTTCTTCCCTACTTTAAAAATAAGTTTGACAATCGTCCACTACAAAGGAGGCTTGAGGTGAAAACAATACTTGTAGCCTGTTGTTAATTTGCTCCATATCTCATTGCTTTAAGTACGGTAATTTTCATAACAAAGTACCTACAGAAATCTGCGAATGTAAGTATAGTTAAGTTTAACATTGATACATATTTATAACGAAGCATTTTATGTTTTTACAATATTGAAATTTAAAATTTTAACACCTCATTAAACCACTGGCACAGATAAATATAATATTACAGTAGGTAGGTCAGATAGCAGTTTATTTTTTAAATCGTTAAAAATTGCACCTTTTTATTTTGCTTTATTATGAGTGCAGAAAATAATTTTGCTACAATCTAAATTTTCACAATTGATTTCTCGTGGATAGTCAGCGATATATACGCATCCCTTTGTGGATGCATGTTTACAATATACCTACATTATTGAAATGTATTCAATGGATTATAATGCAGTGCATTCATCGGTCTTCAACGCTATATTATGTTTTGTGTCATCCCAAAGAATTTAAAATATCTAGTAACCTTATTGTTGGTTAGTTAGTTGGTTGATTCTATTCTCAAGAATAATCGTTCTTTATATACGTTGCCGGGTTCCGTTCCCACAACAAACCCTATTTTTTTATGCAACAAAGAAGCTGACTGACCACCTCGTTGGTGAAAATGGTTACATGCATATAAATACGTGGTTCTTGTACGAGTAAATTGTACATTCACAAGAACCATATTATTTACCAAATATTGCCAAAAATGTTTAGTCACAATACTCAGTTTAGCCTGAATCATCCTTCAATCAAAACACAGCAGGAGCATCACCACCTCTATGTTTATTTCTAGAAATAGAGATACCTAGAGATAAACGCAGACCACCTACGACCAAGGCCGGATTTAGCATAGGGACCATAATGGGTTGATTATTTTCTTATCAAGAACCTATAAGTAAGTAGGTATTCAAACAAATCAATGGTACAATTATTGATATTGATATAGGTTAACCGAACAGCTAATAACTATAATCAATGTGTCTATTGTGCCAGCAAGTAATTAGGTACTCATGTTTTAATATAATCATTAAAATCTATTTTTTCACATTTAAAAACATCCACTCTTAAAATATTTCTCTGTTGCTGCTAATCGATACTAATCTAGCAGTGAGTTCGTGCCTACTTTTATTATTTGTAACATGATAATGTTTATGTGCTTGCGTACAAAAAATATGTCTTAAGTATAGGATACACATAGTTTGATAAAATACTATTGGTTGTTTTCTCAATATAAAATTAATTTATATACCAAACATCAATTATAAAATCTTATTCGTGTACATTGATTAGTATATTAATGTATGTAAGTAGGACTTACTTCCCCAATGTATTTAGGAATGCGAAAAAATCGACGATTGATCAATATCATTTAACGATTTCGGATAATGACGTAGCAAGTTTCATCTCAGAAGAATAACTATATTGTTCTGAGAGTTTCATAATTAACTGTCAGAATTCTTATGTACAAAGAATACTAATCCCAGGCCTATCAGTGTCTACTACGAAGCGACTCTACTAATATTTACAAGAATCTTACATGTCTACACGTTCACAAGTTATACTTTACAAGGGAGTTTTTACAAACTCGTGTAGGTAAACAACGATAAATCGAGCACTTTAATTCATTAAGTGAGCCAAAGATCCACTTGTAGTCCAGCTAAGGCTTTCGGTGGAATCCGACCTCTAGTACTCTTTCCGTAACTACATACTAGCTATTTCATATAATAATAATAATTTATTTGCAAAATATGGTACACACAAGTTGTTGACGACAGTTCGCAAGTGCCGGGGACCCAGAACTAAGCAGCGGACGTAGTCTAAGCTTATGCGGGCCAAGTCCCCATGAATGAACCATATCATAAATAAATTCGGCCCCTTTTGATTGGTCCGCGGGCGGGATGTCCCCCCGCGGACCAACAGATAGTGTATAAATATAGGGCCGAATTCTGTTAAATTGTAGTCAGTTGTAGTCGGTCAGTGGAAGTCGTCTTGCAAGAAGTAAATAAAGCTCCAAATATTATCACAAAGATATCAGCGTTTAACTCAAGTACCTAAATACAGTCCACTCTCAACATCTTGATCCTACCGAGCCGGATCTAAACAAGCATAAGTGATGGTAGTTACACGGAGCCAGAGCGGGAAGGAAGATTTGGTGTGCGTATTCGACCACCCACCGCGATCGCCATCCGCATCGACGACTGTCGCCGCCCAAATGGAACCGGGCATCGAGGAAGGGATCTCAAGTCGCACTGAACGGCGTCACCGAACGGAAGGGGTCTCAACTCGCGACGAAAAACTGTACCGAGAGGAAGGGATCTCAAGTCGCACTGAACGGCGACACCGAACGGAAGGGGTCTCAACTCGCAACGAAAACCTGTACCGCGAGGAAGGGATCTCAAGTCGCACTGAACGGCGACACCGAACGGAAGGGGTCTCAACTCGCCCCGAACAACCACGACCGGAAGGGGTCTCAACTCGCCCCGAACAACTTTACCGAACGGAAGGGGTCTCAACTCGCCCCGAACAACTTCACCGACCGGAAGGGGTCTCAACTCGCGACGAACAATGGCACCGCACTGAAGGGATGCCAACTCGCGAGGAGGAGAATGCGCGTCACGTTTATAAGACGACGCCGGTTAGGAAGATTGCTCGCTCCACGAGATCGACCGCCAGTGCCATCGCCCGCCTGCAATTCGAAGCCGAAGAGAGACTAGCTGCAGTACGACGCCAGGAAGCTGCAGTACGACGCCAGGAAGTTGCAGAGGAAGCCGCAACACTACGCCAGGAAGCTGCAGTACGACGCCAGGAAGTTGCAGAGGAAGCCGCAGCACGACGCCAGGAAGCTGCACAGGAAGCTGCAGTACGACGCCAGGAAGCTGCAGAGGAAGCTGCAATACGACGCCAGGAGCTAGAAATTGAAGCGGAGCTTATTCGTAAAAAGTTAACCGCCGACCTAGCCGCCGCCGAAGATGGCAGTATGATGGAAGAAGAGACCGAACCGGCGGAAAACCACGAACGAGTTGAGGCATGGCTACAGGAGACTTCGAGGCAAGAGGAACAAGTGCATCAAGTGTACGAACCGGAACCCGTACTCGCACCGGTGAGACGCGACATAGTTAGACCTAGGGAGGTTGAAATCGCTACTTCAGTCGCGCACCGAACGAGACTACGGTGGGAAGAAACAACCACACCGCGTGATCGCGAGCACTCGAGAGGACGGGCTATTGAACATTTAGCCGGCACGCTCGACCACATGATGAGATCGCGACCACCGCCGCGTCAAGCCACCGACCTGCCACTATTCTCGGGATCACCGCTAGAGTGGCTGCAGTTTGCCGCAGCAATGCAAGAAACGACGGCCGTGTACCAGTTTTCGAAAGTGGAAAACCTTGCGCGCCTCCGTAACTGTCTGCGAGGCGAAGCCAAGGAGACCGTCGCGCCGTTACTGAGCACCGCAGCGCATCCTGACGTCATCATGAAGACGCTGCAGCAGTGTTTTGGCAGGCCTGAAATATTGATCGACGTCGCGTTCGAAGACCTAAAGAAACTACCGAAGCTCGGCTCGACTGCGATAGAACTCAACACCTTCGCAGTTCGAGTACAGAACGTCGTAGCCGTGCTTAGCAACGTAGAAAAGAACTATCTACACAATCCGCTGCTTGTGAGAGAAATCTTCGAGAAGCTTAGCCCGCATCTAAAGACGAAATGGTGCGACTACGCCGAAGAACACAATGAACCTGAGCCGGAAATAGTCAAGTTGACCATGTTCCTCATGCGAGAAGCTGATCGAGCGCTCAAGCACGGATACTCCGGTACGACTCACAAGCCGACGCCGCAACCACCGCAACGCCCCGCCTCTAAATCCGAACAGAGGAGGAGGGTGTATAACGTGGCAGAACCGTCGTCGTCGGACAAGACTGAGCCGGAACGCTGTGCACAGTACGACGACGTGCAACCGACGCCGCGACCGCCGCGATGCCCCGCCCCTAAACCCGAACAGAGGAGGAGGGCGTACGACGTAGCAGAATCGTCGTCGTCGAACAAGACCGACCCGGAACGCTGTGCACAGTGCAACAACGCACACCGACTTGACGCCTGCGACGAGTTTGAGAAGATGTGTTTGGACGAACGATGGAACGTCGCGAAGAAAGCTGGCTTGTGTTTCAAGTGCTTGAAGAGCAAGCACCGAAGAATAAATTGCCGCCAGAAACCATGTGGCGTGAATGGATGTCGTCGGCCGCACCACCGCTTGCTTCACGCCAAAGCACCTGCGGCCCGAACTAACCAGCCGGAGGAAGCAAGCGTCTCTTCAACCCGAACTGAGTGCACTGTGAAACTCAAGGTTTGCCCAGTAACCGTATCGGGCAAGAACGGAGAGCGTAACACATACGCGCTCTTCGATGAAGGCAGCACAGTGACGCTCATAGAAGAGGGACTGGCACGAGAGATAGGCCTGGATGGCCCCGCGACGCAGCTACGCGTAAAAGGGATCGACGACCGACAGCGTGAAATCGACAGCCGCGTCGTTTCACTACGCATCGCCGAACGAAACACGAGAAATTTCAAGGCGTGTTCTGCGCGAACAATGGCGGACCTGAACCTCGCCACTCAATCAGTTGCAAAGGAAGAGGTGCAGTTTGATCACCTCACTGACCTGCAAGATCAGTTCGTGTACAAGAACGCGAAACCTCGCATTCTCATCGGATCCGATAAGTGGCCGCTGATTGTTACCCGAAAACTGCGCGTGGGCAAACGGAACGAGCCCGCGGCATCCCGAACGGAACTCGGATGGGTGGTGCACGGAACGGCACCGACCAAAGTAATAATCAAGCGCCAAGATGAAGTGCTGCACGTGTGGACGCAAGACATCGAACGGCAGGTCAGCGAGCACTTTCAATTAGAATCGCTGGGAATCTCGCTGAAGTCAGCGCACACGAGGACAGAGGACAAGCGAGCGTTGAGTATCTTTGAGTCCACCGTCAAACGGGTCGACGGAAGATACGAAGTAGGACTGCCGTGGAGAGAAGATGACGTCGAGTTGCCGCCTAGCTACAACGCGGCATTGAAAAGGCTACGGCACTTAGAGACGCAGCTAGAACGCGACCCGGACAGGAAAGCCGTATACTATAAACAAATGAAGAACCTCATCGAGAAGGGATACGCCAAGCCCTGCGACGGCACAGAATTGCAGAGTCCGATCGCATGGTTCCTACCGCATTTCGCCGTACGCAACCCGAACAAGCCCGGGAAGACCCGTCTAGTTTTCGACGCCGCTGCCAAGACGAATGGAGTATCATTGAACGACGCTCTTTTGGAGGGACCTGACCTTTTACAGTCCCTACCGAAAATACTGCTCCGATTCAGGGAAAGCAGCTTCGCAGTAACGGCGGACGTCGAAGAAATGTTTCTACGCATAAACATAAGAAGAGAAGACCAGCCCGCGCAAATGTTCTTATGGCGCGAAAACTGCGAAGAACCGCCCGTCAAAATGAAGATGACGGCTATGATATTCGGTGCATCAAGCTCACCGTTTCTCGCGCACAGCGTTCGGAACGAGAACGCACGGCAATACGCCGAGACGCATCCAGATGCTCTGAAATCAATCACAGAAGCACACTATATGGATGATTACGTCGAAAGCTTCGATCAACTAGAACAAGCAGCGAGAACGATCCAACAAGTCGACGAAGTGCACAAAGAAGCTGGCTTCAACCTGAAGGGGTGGAATAGTAACAGCGCGGAACTCTTGAAGAACGTAGAGAGTGAACGCCGCGCGACCACTACGCTCCTTGGGAAGTCGGAAAAGGCACTGGGCCTCATGTGGGATGCGCAAGAGGACACATTGAGCTTCAACATCGCGTTGGCTCGCGTCCCGAACGAGGTGAAGACGCAACTTCGGCCGCCGACGAAAAGGGAAGCACTCTCGACAGTCATGAGCATTTATGACCCTCTCGGGCTGTTGAGCTGTTACACTGCTACAGCGAAGATCGCGCTACAGAAACTTTGTCGGCTGAAGACGAGCTGGGACAAGCCAGTCCCTCCCGAGATTGCGTCGATGTTCAAAGACTGGCTTACGAGCCTGGAAGCCGTCGGCAGACTGCGCTTGCCCCGGTCTTACAACGGGGGGAGAAAAGTAACGCGTCGCGAACTGCACGTTTTCTGCGACGCGAGCGAAGACGCATACGCTGCGGCGGCATATTGGGTGCACAAAAACGAAGATGGCACCTCGGAAACGATCTTGGTCTCGGCCAAGGTGAAGGTCGCGCCGCTGAAGACACAAACGATTCCACGGCTGGAGCTACAGGCTGCGCTCATCGGAGCTAGGCTCGCTCAAAGCGTTAAGGCGGATCACCGTATTCCCGTGGACGGAACCGTGTACTGGAGCGACTCGCAAACCGTGCTCCACTGGATAAGGAACGGGAGCAAGAAGTACTCACCGTTTGTGGCGTATCGGCTGGGCGAAATAACAGAGTTGTCACAGCCGACAGAGTGGCGCTGGATCCCGTCGGCGTTGAACGTCGCCGATATAGCCACTCGCTCAGGATATGTGCCGCAGGGACGCGACGACTTATGGTTTCGTGGCCCGGAGTTTCTGCGGGGGCCGAGGAGGCAATGGCCGCGCGATGAGAAAGCGACGCAAGAGAGCGTAGAGACAGCGTACACTATTTCCATCGAGCCGCACCCCTCGCTGCCGGAAGTAACGAGATTTTCGCGGCTTGAACGACTCATCGGCGCGACGGCCAACGTACTATACTTCATCGACCGCTGTCGACGCCGAGCTACAGAAAGAACCGTCGACCACAGCAGAAGAGCTGCCGAGTTGTGGCTAAAGCAGGCGCAACGAGAGAGTTTCCCGGAACTAATTGATCTTCCGGCTGATGCGAGGACGCCGAAGAACAGCGCCCTTAACCGCCTTGACCTGACCAGAGGCAGCGACGGGCTGATTCGGCTCCGCGGGAGAATTCGCCACGCTCGTCTGTCGACAAGAAACGATCCTGTGGTGCTCAACGGTCGACATGCGTTTACCAAATTGCTGATAGAGCGCGAACATCGTCGGCTAGGACACGCAAATCCCGAAGCCGTGGTGAACAATCTTCGGCAAGCATACTGGGTGACTAGACTGCGGCCAGCGGTGAAGACAGTGGCGGGAGCGTGTCAAACTTGCCGCCTAAGAAGAGCGCGCCCTGTGACGCCGCCGCTGGGAGATTTGCCGCAAGAACGGTTGGCGGCCTATGAGCGACCGTTTTCGCGCTGCGGATTGGACTTCTTCGGGCCAATGATGGTGGCGATCGGGCAACGACGTGAAAAGAGGTGGGGCGCTTTGTTCACGTGCCTCACCACGAGGGCAATCCACATAGAACTGGTGGCATCGCTATCGACCGATTCGGCGATAATGGCCCTTAGGAGGATGGCCGCAAAGAGAGGGTGGCCCGCCGTCGTCTGGTCAGACAATGCCACTAACTTCCGTGGCTCGGACACGGAACTAAAAAGGGCTTACAAGGAGTGGCTTCCAGAGCTAAAGAAATTCGGCGCGAACTACGACTTAAGATGGAAATACATCGCGCCGGGAGCCCCGAACCAAGGTGGGGCGTGGGAGCGCCTTGTACGCTCAGTGAAGACTGCGCTGGGGGCTACTCTGCTCGAAAAGGCCCCCAGGGAAGAAACTTTAGCGACGCTGCTGGCGGAGGCCGAACATTGCATCAACGCAAGGCCGCTGACTCATGTCTCCGTCAGTAGTGAGGACGAAGAAGCGCTAACACCAAACCATTTTTTGGTGGGATCGTCAAGCGGCTTACCGATCGTCGGGCCCTGCGACGAAGCGAACCGCCACACCTGGAGGTCGGCACAAGCGCTGGCCGATCACTTCTGGCGTCGATGGGTACGGGAGTACCTTCCGAACCTTGTACCTCGCCCCAAAGCTGCGACGCCAGCGGAGTTCGACGAAGGAGATATAGTCCTGATCGCAGACCCCACGCTTCCCCGGAATGTCTGGCCACGGGGACGCGTAGATAAGATTTTCCCGGGACCGGACGGCGTAACGAGAAACGTCCGTGTGAAAACACGGAAGGGAACATTTCTGCGCCCTACGTCAAAGCTAGTAAAACTAGTCATCGAGACCGCACTCTCCCCGGACCGGAGGGAGGGGACGCGCTGCACATCGGCCTGACTTACCGCACTCTCCCCGGACTAGAGGGAGAGGACGCGCTGCACATCGGCCTGTCTTACCGCACTCTCCCCGGACTAGAGGGAGAGGACGCGCTGCACTGTCTTACGGCGAAGGCGAGTACGAGTTCTCGCCGGGGGGAGGATGTTGACGACAGTTCGCAAGTGCCGGGGACCCAGAACTAAGCAGCGGACGTAGTCTAAGCTTATGCGGGCCAAGTCCCCATGAATGAACCATATCATAAATAAATTCGGCCCCTTTTGATTGGTCCGCGGGCGGGATGTCCCCCCGCGGACCAACAGATAGTGTATAAATATAGGGCCGAATTCTGTTAAATTGTAGTCAGTTGTAGTCGGTCAGTGGAAGTCGTCTTGCAAGAAGTAAATAAAGCTCCAAATATTATCACAAAGATATCAGCGTTTAACTCAAGTACCTAAATACAGTCCACTCTCAACACAAGTTGTTAATTACAAAAATTTCTCCAACATTTTTGTTTAATGTCAACTGAAGTGCATAAAAATTAAATTAGTATCGAATAAACAAAAAAATTATGTAAAAATTACACCATCAACAGCTCATATACGTCCCCACCGAGGGGCTCGAGCCTACCCTAAACTAGGGTCATTAGGCCTTAGTCAAACGCGGGCCAAGTGCGGGTTGATCGACTTCACACACAACCTGTAAACAGCGTTGCCGACTTCCACGGTCTGGATTACCCAAAAACCTATCTGAAAATCCCCAATTTTGGGGAAAACATAATTGATATCCCCACATTTTCCCCACAAGTTTTCAGCAAAGAAATTAAACTTAATATTACTTAACTTAAAATTAAAAATAAACACGAAATAAAACTTACTGTAACAAATATCAATCGAGAAATACGTCAGGTAAACAGGTGAATATTGGTTTTATAACATAATATATCTTGAAATAATCGTCGTTCTTATTAACTTTCTTTTTTTTACATTTTAACTACCACTTATCCGTTGTATCTTTCTAATTATATTACATAAACAACAAGTGTGAGCAATACACAACAAGCAGTATGTGTGAACTCGAACACCAAATAAAATAACGCTCAAAAGTTCTCTGCCATACGCATACGTACTCTATCTATAGGTATAATTCGTTACAAAGCTATAGTAAACAACAGGGACTTCCCCGATAAACAATAAAGGTTGATGGACATAAATGCTGCTATAAAATAAACTCCAAAACTTTCCAACCGGATAAGTTGAGTTAAACTTGAGTTAAAGTATAAATAATGTATAAATTATACTCACTTCTAAAACTAATTTTATTACTTTTAAGTTAAGTCCTAGCGTAAATGTCTAAATTCCCCGCATTTTCCCCACATAAACGCTCTCCCCACAAATTACCCAATTAGACTGAAAATCCCCACAGTTTGGGGAATTCCCCACAGATTGGCAACGCTGCCTGTAAAGAAATTCTTTCTTCACGGTGTGCAGGTTTCCTCACGATGTTTTCCTTCACCGTAAAAGCGTAAAAAATTACATCACAATAAAAATGACCATAAATAAAATAATAAGAATAGGTAATAGAGGTAGGAATCACTTTGCACATTAATAAATGTCAAATTATTTTAACGTTCATAAAATTCATTAAGTCTTATATGTGCATATAACAGTACCTGAGACAATTTAACTTTATACGACATTTGAATTTCTTCGCAAATGTATGCAGGTTGCTTGAATATGTTTTCCTTCACTGTAGGAGCGTCAGACAAATCTACATATGAAATTCGAAAAACAAAAAACACATTGGTATGGCGTTCTCGAACTCAGGACCTTCCGATTGGAAGGCAAGTGGCGAGTCCACAGCGCCACCGACGGTCCCTACCTATATTTACATTATACGTTTTTATAAAAGCAATAAACTTCTAAACTCGAATTTATTTTAAATTTAATTAATGTATTAATAGAATAATCATTCCATACAAAAATTGTGTACAGAAAACTTTTTGATTAAAAATTTCCTTCATGCAATTGGAGGTTCAGAAGGAAAACTAAAAACAGATGGAAAACAAAATAAGACTAATGCACACGTGTCTTCCATCATGTTTGAAATATGGCTACCAGTCATAGGTTTTCATAAGAAAAGTTAAAAATAAAATAACAACGTTAACGTGTAAGAATCTTAAAACTCTATAACTTACAAAACATAAGAAGCGAGGACATCCGTAGAAAGGGAAAAATAAATGTAAAGCGTCTTTTATTTTAACACATGCACTGAAACTTAGATAAGTTTCAGTCGAAACGAAACAGCCCTGCGAGCATGGAACTCTCGATAAACAAAATTTGACAGCTAAGATCGACATACTCGACAAAAATCGATAAATTTGACAGATATTCCTAAGGAGTGAAAAGGACAGATGCCTCGACATATGCCTCGACATATATCGATCGACAAGTCCATGCTCGCAGGGCTGAACCGTTGCGATCGACCAATCGCAGCGCTTATATTGCCGTACAACTAATTCGATGACGTGGCGTTCTGATTGGTCGATCGCAACGGTTCAGTTTCGATTCGGCTGTAACTTATTAGTAGAATTGGGCATGAAGTAAAAGTAAATCAGGAAGACCTAAAAGACCGAAACGGAGAGAAGGAAATAGATCTTCCGAAATCTTTGCCTGTTCTTCTCGTGAAGGCTCAATAGGCTTTCAATATCCGAACCGATGTAAAATTAACATTTTCTACTTATATTTATGGTTAGGAGGTACACACAAACAAAATCGCAAAATTGTTAAAAAAATAGAAGGTGTTTTCGATGTCAGTAAATACTTGTATTTTGATAAACAGTTTTGCTATTTTTAGTTTTTATTTATAGAAGCCGTGAATCAACAGAATTTTAATAAATCCCAGTTAAAGAAAAGTTTTGATATTATCTGTTTCCGAGTATTTATTTATAAGACTCTACATAACATTACACAGTTACAAAGTAGCTTTTCTTATTCGGAAAACACCTCGCCCGTGTCGGCCATCGCCGGACGTCCGGACGCGATACATTACCGATTTATGTGCGACCTTGTGCTTGAATATATTTTTCACGCTAATGCAAATTGGAAATAAAAATAGCGTTTTGTTGCGGAACCTTGTAATTTGTTATTGACCCCTGAAGTTTTTCAGGAAACCGCAACTTAGAATGACAAAGCTGTATTACATGAATTACGTATTTAATCTATTTATACGTTCGTAACATAGCCTATTTAGGTAGTATTGATTCGCGTTATTATTATCAAACAATTTTAGTTTTTTGTGTTAAATTTGTGAACTAAATATTCCAATCGTGTAGCAGACCGAGATCCTATAGTTTTATAATCTACCTACACTATTATTATAAAGAGGAAAGATTTGTAAGTATGTATGTAACGAATAAACTCAAAAACTACTGGACTGATTTTAAAATTTTTTTCACCATTAGAATGCTACATTATTCCTGATTAATATAGGCTACAAAATTATTTTTCGTACGGGAAAATATAAAATTTTCACGGGAAACAAAAACAACACGGGCGAAACTACGTAAAGCTAAGCTATGACAAAACACTTTATTGCACACAAAAATAAACAGACATAAAATTTTCAGAAATATAACAAATGTTCAAGACCGGAGGCCGTATTGCTAATGAGCAATCTCTTCCAGGCAACCTAGGACTAGGGAAATACTAAGAGGAATTTTAATATCTTATATCTAGCTTATAGAAATCAGCGGGCCTATTACCGATCTCATGGTTTTCAAATGATATAATTATGACATCTTAGTGCAAAACGAAAAATCAGATTTTCGGTCAGATGTTTGATCATTCGTTCATTATTACATCATAATGACATCGTTGAAATTATGCCATAGTGATGATATCATTAGGGATCGGTAATACCAAATGAAGCATTTCATGACTTCTTTATCTCAAAATCATACCATATCATACGATGAAAGATCCATAATAGATAGGCCCGCTGAGCAGTCATTTACTAGGTGCAATACCACAACAAATACCTACTTACTGCCATCTACCAGATGGAGGGAACGTTATCAAAAACATGTTTCATCAGAGATTTAAATCTCTGTGTTTCATACGTAACTATGTAATTATAAGATTCTGATTATCTGATCCAACAATCTGCTGAGGACAATGAAATATTCTATGATTCCGAATATTTATGAGAAAAGTACGAAAATTTTTGGATTCGCCTTTAGTGCTTAATCTTTAAAGTCGGCTACGAACTTTTGCTACGAAAGCTTGACACACATCACAAACGACACCAAATTTTATCCGTGGGCATAGTTTCTGATTGTCGCCTACCTATATAACAGAGAGAACTCAATGCCTAAAAAACCTAGGTACTGACTACTAATAATTATATAATGAAATATACAATAATTAGTAGTCAGTACCTAGGTTTTTTATTAAGTACTATATTTTAAACCGTCCAGCGTATATGTAAAAAAATCGTTTAAACCTGTCATTGTTGTCTTACATGGTACAATGTAATACAATTTTTGATTTTTTTCTTCTCGCTCCGTTCAGCCTATATGAGGTTCAATTACCAAAGATCTACAGCTATTTTTATTGCTTCTTTAACTAACAAATATTGATAAAACTATGGAATACTAGCTTTTGCCCGCGACTTTGTCCGCGTGGATATCCTTTTTGATTCCCTTTACAAATCCCCCCACCCCCTTTTTACACACTTAAGGAATGATTTTGGGGATAAAATTTATTCTTTATCCTTCCCCACAAGCCCACAACTAAAACTATCTCCATATCAAATTTCATCTAAATCGGTTCAGTGGTTATTGATTTCTCATACAAACTTCCACCACCCTTTTCTCCCCCTTAAAGGGTGATTTCTGTCATAAAAGCTATCCTATGTCCTTTCCTGGGACCCAAACTATGTCTATACCAAATTTCATATAAATCGGTTTAGTAGTTTTGGCGTGAAAGCGAGACAGACAGACAGAGTTACTTTCGCATTTATAATATTAGTATGGACTAGTACATCAGATCTGAGTTAAATCACTATCTTAAAGGATTCGGTACCTGATGAGTTTTTATTCTCCTAAGCAGATATGTTGTTCACAGATTAGTCAATGGTGCTTACATCACCAACCAAGCAAAAAACTCTATAAGTCATTGACCATAACAGTCTCTGCACACCTTGACATTGGCATTGGGAATATAAAGTAGGTGTGTAGTACTATTGCAAAAAAGAGTGATTTGCCCAAACATTTTCGGTAAAATGAGTCGATACAATACAAGTACAATACCTAGTCTTTGTTTTATATTAACAGGCATCTAGATATTCTTAAACCTTGACATGATGAATAGTCCTCTACAGTTTACAGAAATAGATTTATCTATTAATAAAAAAAATACTTAAAAACACTAAAAAGTAAAAAAAAAGAATAATAATACATTACATATTGAAGTAATTTTTGTAAGGTGCAAGACAGATTCTATAATAATCATAAATATAGCTGGATATACTCAGTTACATACACCATATTTTTAACTTAAAGCTGACACGAATGTATAAGATGTTGTAATGGGAAGAGATGATGTCATGTTTTTTATATTATTTCATATTATTAGTCATTATACGATTGTCTATCTAAACTAATATTATGAAGAGGTAATGTTTCTAAGGTTTTTTGTAGGAAGTAATCTCTGGAACTACTGATCTTTTGCTAGTAGAAAGCTACTTTTATTATTTCCAAGTGACATCCCAAGTAACAATTTAAGTTATAGAAAGGTCACAAATAGGTTATATAACCTTGTTATGGATTTCCTCAAAGAAATACGATAGGTCCTAATATGTTCATAATAAACTCCGCAAAAACTCTTAATAACCAAAAAGGCCCTCCATAACAACCTAGAGTAGACCTTATTTTTACTCTTTACTGACTAGACAAATTACCTAAAGGCATGCTTGATAACCAAGATGTAACTGTAAATTAACCATTTTATAACCTGGTTAAATTCAGTATTACCGAATTATAACCTTTATGAAGTCTCAGCTTAGTCATGGACTAGTCATAATCAGTTTTTATCGCAGCAGTCATTTTTCAGAATTAGGTTATTGTCAAGAACCAGCAAAAGCTTATTAGTAAGTTTTCAAAATATTTTATAAGAGACTGGTTATATATTAGTTAAAACTTATTTCATATCAGACAAATGGCTTCCATTTGTAATACTATTTTTTTATTATGACTTGGGTATTCATATACGAAGCAAAATGTCTGTAAAATTCACACGTGCTTATAAATTCTATTGCGAATACCAGTTTCCTGTTAAATTATGGGATAATATGCTTATAAAATACACGCGCCCTAATTATCAGGCATATTTAAAATATTTAATGGTCATACGTAGTGTAAAAAAAAATACATTAAATACATTTTTAACCTCCAATCTGGCACACAATTATTTTTAAACGTAAAAATGTCTTTTAAATTTATTATCACTAACAAATAAAATAAATAAATTGATATTTTCGAAAATTCTTGCCACAATAAACCTCTTAAAAATGGCTGCCTTCAATGAAAGGCTTACTAGCTTTACAAATAACTCTTAAATAGCCTGAATTACTATTAACGCACGAAATTTACTTAAAAATAACCTCTAGGTAATTTAAATAATCTTATCACAAACTGTTAGTTATTTTTGCAACCCTTTACGCATTAAATTTTCTCGTAAGATTTGATAGTACTTCTATATCACCGCGGACGGACTAAGTAGTAATTTCAGATGCCAATAGAGCTTAGATTACATTTTATTAAAAACAACATTTCGCGTGGTGTACCTACAGAGTGTTTACAAAACCAAAGGATATGTTTATTATTATTCTTCTATTATTTTTCAGATTCTATTTGCATCTACTGCTAGTTAAATAGGCACCTACCTACTTAAGTTTTATATTCAATTTGCAATGCAATAAATATATCTATTTATTTCATTATTTACATTATAGATATTAATTGCGTTCCCCCGACTTGACGATGCTAAAATCAAAATATTACTAGATCATCATCATCATCATCATCTCAGCCGCACGACGCCCACTGCTGGGCATAGGCCTCCCCCATGGATCTCCACAACGATCGGTCCTGTGCTGCCCGCATCCAGCGGCTTCCCGCGACCTTCGCCAGATCGTCGGTCCACCTGTTCGGGGGCCTACCCACTGAGCGTCGCCCAGATCGTGGTCGCCACTCAAGAACCGTTCGGCCCCAGCGGCCATCGGTTCTTCTAGCTATGTGTCTCGCCCACTGCCACTTCAGCTGAGCAATCCTTCGAGCAGTGTCGGTTACTTTAGTTCTCCTGCGGATCTTCTCATTTCGGATCCGATCACGCAGGGAGACCCCAAGCATTGCTCTCCCCATTGCCCGCTGAGCGACCTTGAGCCTTCGGACGAGACCCATAGTGAATGGCTACGTTTCGCTTCCGTAAGTCATCACTAGCAACACACACTGGTCAAAGACTTTGGTCTTGAGACACAGGTAATTTGGACGCGAAGATTTTTCGTAACTTCCCGAAATCTGCCCATCCGAGCTGGATTCGTCGAGAGATCTCTTTCTCGAAGTTGGACTTACCTAGCTGGACTATCTGTCCCAGGTATACATAGCTGTCTACAACTTCAAGTGTAGTGTTCCCAATATTAACTGGAGTGGGTACAACATGGGCATTCGACATGATTTTTGCCCTATCTATGTTCATTTTAAAACCCACTCTTTGGGAAGCACTACTGAGATCTCCGAGCATGGTGTTCAGGTCCTCCAAGGTCTCAGCCATTAGAACCATATCATCGGCAAAACGGAGGTGTGTTAGGTACTCGCAATTAATGTTAATGCCGTATCATTTCCAATCCAGAAGCTTGAAAATATCCTCCAATGCAGCGGTAAAGAGTTTTGGAGAGATAACGTCTCCCTGTCTTACACCTCGCTGCAATTGGATGGGATTAGAGCTCTGATTCTGGAGTCGAACCGACACAGTGGCATTTCCGTATAGGTACCTTAGCACCTCTATGTACCTGTAGTCCACTTGGCACCTTTGGAGAGACTGCAGCACCGCCCATGTCACCTGTAGTCCGCTTGGCACCTTTGGAGAGACTGCAGCACCGCCAATGCCTCGATCGAATCGAAGGCTTTCACAAACGCCAAGCAAAGTGGCAGATTATACTCCTCGGTCTTCTGTATAACCTGCCGCCGCGTATGGATGTGGTGTATGGTACGCTCTCAGAAGCTCTGTTGTGATTCCGTCATCACCCGCCGCCTTATTGTTTTTTAGTTGTTTGAGAGTCATACTAATCTCGTACAGGCTGACGTCCGGGATATCTTCAGTATAGTGTCGGGTAAACTTGACTCTGGGGTCTCTAGCCCCGCTTTCAACAGGTGCTTGCGTAGAGTATAACTGTCCATAGAAACTCGCAATCTCCCTTAGGATCTCAGGCTTCGACAAAATGAGGCTACCGTCGTCAATCTTCAGCTGCGTCAGTTGACTTTGCCCAATAGACAGATATCTCGCAAATACTTTGGAGCCTTTATTTCCCTCGATAGCCTCTTCAATACGAGCCGTATTGAATCGGCGAAGGTCGCATGCCAATGACTTTGACATCTGCCTATTAAGCTCCCGGTAACGACTAGCATCCGTTGAGTTTTGCAGCCTAATTTCGTGTCTCCGATCCATAAGTTGGAGGGTTTTGTCGGAGAGTTTCTTTGTTCTGGGTCGACGGGTTTTAAAGAACTTAGACCGTACCGTGCGGACAGTATCCACCACCATGTTGTTTAGATCGTCCACATTTAAGCTGTTCTCAAGGGCTTCGAAGCGGTTCTGGAGCTCGAGTTGAAACCTTTCGGGGTTTTGGATTTGCAGGTATTGGTCGGAGCGTAGACTTTATCAGTCGAGATCTTTCCAGCTTAATATTGATATTCAATGTGCCTAGTACTAGTCTGTGATCACTCCCCGTTTTGACGGTATTGATCACGGAGATATCATTGAATGTGTGCCTTTTCGTCGACATGATAAAATCTATCTCGTTTTTGACATTACCGTCCGGACTCATCCAGGTCCATTTTCGGCTTTCGGACTTCCTGAAGAAGGAGTTCATCATATAGAGCTTCTCCTTCTCCATGAAGTCCGCTAGCATCTGGCCTCTGGTGTTCCGGTGTCCAAATCCAAATTGCCCCATTCTCAACTCATCACCGCAACGTTTCCCCAACCTAGCGTTAAAGTCCCCCATCACAACCGTGTAGTCGGTATTGTGGCTTCGTATGGCTTCAGAGATCTCCTCATACAGTGCCTCCACTTCGTCATCTGGGTGTGTCGAGGTCGAAGCGTAAACCTGTATGACATTCAACGAATATCGTTTCGATATTCTGAGTATCAGATATGCTACCCTGGTCGACACACTCCCGATGGTTATTACGTTGTTGACGAGGGACTTGTGGACGATGAACCCGACACCATCTTGGGACTGTTGATCGCCCTCCCGGTAGTACAGCAAGTTGCCGGAATTGAGGATTATCGAGTCCTCCCCCTCTCTTCGGACTTTAGATAAACCAATGATATCCCAGCGTAGCTTACTGATAGCTTCTTCCAACTCCGTTAACTTCGCGTCCGTCCTCAGTGTACGCGAGTTGTAGGTTGCCAGGTCGAGTCGTCGAAGATGGTAGCCGGATCTTACCCGGGGATTCTTCGCACCCCCTGACCTACTAGATATATCTAAGTTAATGGGCCAACCAACGCATTTTATTTTTTACTTTTTGGAGGTTTTATTTTGTCGGGAGTTATTTAAATTTTACGTTTAATTTTTATTTCAAACTTTTTAAACCCTAAGCCTGAACACCCTAACTTAAAAATGTAATTCACCATTTTGTGGTGGCGGCCATCTTGGATTTGAGATTGTCATCATAGTGTATAGTATTCTACTAGTCGAGCCCTTTCATTTGATACCCATATTGAGGGAGTTGTAAAAAATATGTAGTACGCCATTCTGTGGTGGCGGCCATCTTGGATTTTAAATTTATCATAGTGTGTAGTATTTTACTAGTCAAGCCCTTTCATTTGACACCCATATTTATTTATTTATTTAAACTTTCGCAGAGCCTAAATAAAGTGTACAGGGGCAGACTTAATGCCAGGCATTCTCTACCAGTCAACCCGTAAAATGTGAGAAAATCTTTGTTGGCGGTGTTCGAATTGGAAAAAATAAGAACTAAACAAACCTTGACACAACTAAGTAACAACATACTAAATAAAGATAAATACTAAGTACACAAATATATAAATATTATAATATAAATATATATTGAGGGAGTTGTGTACAAATATATATTCTGACATTTTGTGGCGGCGGCCATCTTCGACCGATGGTCATTAAACATAGCTAAGAACACTTCCGACTAATTTACCTTTCAAACAAAAAAAATCAAAATCGGTTCATCGGTTCGGGAGTTATGGTGCCACAGACAGACACACACAACACCACCATAAATAAATCATTAGGAAAATATTGAAAAAAATACAGGACGTAATGTTGACACTCAAACAAATTAATATTAGGTAGATCGCTCAAATATTATGAAGCTTCTCATTTTGTATTTGACCTAACTCGAATGAATGTTTATAATATAAGTTACTGTTCTGTTGATTTATCGTCACTCGCAGTCGGTCACTCGCTTAGTACAATAACCCAAATTAATCATTTATGTCTCTTAAAATTTTAATTTACAGTCACTCGTTAAAATACTCCCCTTTAGTTATCGACACAATCTCTCCTCTCAGCCTTATGAATCGGTATGAGAACAGACTTTTTTAGTACATCAGGAAATTTTGCAAGTCTTAAGCAACTGTTAAATAGATTTGTTAACTTTGGAGTTATTAAAGTACTCAAATGCTTTAAAACTTGGGCAGGGATACCATCATAGCCTTGCCTTGCCTTGAGGCTTCTGATTGTACTTTCTATTTCTTCATTATTTGTATCGGTTAAAAAGAATGAACTATTTTGTGATACAATTGGTAAAAACTCATAAGGAAAGGATGGAACATAAATAACAGGACTTAGATATATTCGTATACGTACTTAACCAACTTAAAACTACCGTTTTTCGAATTTCTTTTATAATGTTCACTTTTCGCAATTTTTTGTTAAGACATCCTGTATATTTGTAAGTGGGCATTCCATATAACTTTGAAGTTACGGTGATGATTGAGTAGTTTCTTTATGTATTTAAAGGTTATAATAATTAATAAAAGCTTATAAATTATGCTATAAAGCTATCTTTTACGCCTTAAAGTGATTTTCCTAACTATATGTAGCCACAAAATGCTATTAAGTTATTAAACAGTTTTTGAGATAGCTAATAAGGTATTAGTAAAGTAGGTTATGAAAGAGTCACATTTGAGATATAACAATGCGTTTCACGTCATATTTAGGCATTTGATTATCCTAAAAACAACCCAATTATAACCTTTTCGGAACTTTGAAGACTTAGGACTTATAGCTCTGGAAAACAATCTATGATTGCGTTATATTAACCTCTTGAAAAAGGCTTTTAGGTTAAAGCAAAAACCATATAGTTCTAAGACCAAGGAGCTCTAAAATTAACTGACATAGAACTTACAAGATATACAAATTCCTTATTATAACTTTTTTATGACAAAAAGGTATTTTAAATAACTATCATAAAGGATAAATGCTACTTGGGATAGGTGACTATATTTGATTGTGATTTAAAAAAATGTTGACTAGCGAAGCGACCCGCCCCGACTTAGCACGGAAAATATCAACGCTGGCAAAGCCGCAGGTGGGTCGCTAGCTTATATTATAATGTTATATAATAGGACACATGAGTTTTGGCACATGAGTTTCTTGCCCGATTCTTCTCATGTTAGCCCGATAATTGACGATTTTAAGTGCCCGCAAGGGCCTATGAAATAAAGTACTTTTGATTTTGATTTTGATTATAGCATAGATAATGCTCGACGATTACTCACAAAGTCGTTTTTTAATTATGGTCAAAAAATAACATTTAACTATTGTTTGTAAGTATTTAATAAAAATTAATGAACACTTTAAATTTTTTTACCATAAAATACCGTTTATTTCATAAGACTCATTTACATAGGTATCAGTAATCTATTTCTTTTACAAAGTTTGTATAATTAGAATTTCCTACATCATTTTTATACTGATACCACCATTGCATTATCAGCGAATTAATTATTAAACTCTACAGTTATTTATCGTTCTCAAGTGAAGCATTATGAGGATTACTCAATATACATCAAGTACCGTATTGACTGCAATACGTAGTTGTAAATGTTTCCTATCCTTATTATGAAACCAATTAGGAAAACATCCCATTAAGTTTGTGCAGCTTATATTTCCAATTCCAAGTAGAATGACTAGACAAGGCCTATCTAGAAATAGATTGAATGTCTTGTGGTTGCCGTAAGTATACAATTAAAATAATTATTTATAATACGTCATCTTTACAAGTGATAAATTACATTGGATTGTAGCATTGTACTTCCTGGCTTAATGGAAATCTTTAGATATGACTATTGAGATGTGTTAACTTAATAGGAATAGCATAAAGAAATAAAACATGTTTCGTTCATACATTTGTCTAATGTATTTAACAATAGTTCTTTAATTTTATTTCTTTAGGGTACAATATCAAATTATTAACAGAAAAACATTTCAGAATGTAAATGTTGCATCTAACGAAAAAATACTAAAGAATGCATGTCTTTGCAGTTTATAGATTTTTTCCAAAAATTTATCGCAAATACATTTAATATTTTTTATGAATTAGTCAATAAATAAATAATGATGAGTTCAATCACCCGCTAAAACAGAAAAACTGAAATCTCGTCCTTATTTTTCAATGCTATAATGCGAGATATTTTGAGATATTTACGATGTTTGATGATGATGATCATAAAATTGTAAAGCGCATTAAAACATTTGTGTATTGCATACAATTTTACTGTTTCGCTTTATTCGTTACGATTAATAATAATATCGTCAGAAGCTAACTCCGTCCATTTCCTACTCTTCAATATTTTTGATATGAACGACAAATCAAAATGTTAAAATTAATAAAAAGTGCATTAGGCAACATGACTTAATCAAATGTACCGACGCGTAGGACGAAGACCTTTAACAAAAAAAATTCAAACTCGTCCAACCGTAAGTACTTACGAAAGCGTGTCAAAACAAAAAAGCTAATGGAATCCGAAGTAATTTCGATTCATCATCCTTTTCTTGACAGCAACGTTAGACAGAGATACAGGCAGTGCAATGATTGAACACAGTCCGCCTCTCAAAAAACTCCCTAGTCACGAGGGCCCATGGAGCGTAACCCCGTCCATCGTCTTCTAAGTTCTTGGGATGCAATTATAGTGAAGAACCATTATTATCAGAGGGAGTTGAAAAACATCTAATACCTTCGCAGGTAATTGACGCTGTGCCTGAGGCGTAGTACGCGATCGCTCCGTCATTTGTTTTGAAGGCCTCAGACATCAGTAAAAAAAACACAGTCAATGCAGTTTTTGCTCCATCAGTAGCATTCTATATCTTCTCAAAGAGAAAGAGAGCCAGACTCGATCTCATTAACAACAATACAGATATCCTTACCTTTTTTAAAGTAACTTATAGATAACAACCAAAGACGCAAATTAAGATTTCATTGTTCCTATTTTTATTTAATGTGTATTAAGTTGCTTAATTCCTTTTGCATGCCGTTAAAATATAAATAATTCACCATAAGGAAGTGAGAGTAGTGTCATCTGCCAACAAACTATAATTAGGTATTTTTCCTAACAAGTGTATTAAATACGTCGTACGATATACATGCGTATATTGGTTCTAATATAACTCACGAGGCGGAATTTCAGCCCGAACGGGTAATAGGCGAGGGCGTAAATCGGCGTAATAGAGCCGAGTGTGTAACATACCGCTCTTATATGGTAATGCACTATTATACATATTATATTTTTTAAACTATCGATGTACTTGTAGTAAACAAACATTAGACTACATCAACACACGAGAGTAATACCTACATAACAAAGTAGCTACCTTAGGTGTAAAATGGCTCATCTTAAAAAGGAAACATAACTGGAACAGAATGGAAGGTCAGCTCTGTTCCACGTCTCTATTGAAGACAACGTTCTATCTTCTCAAGTTTATTCGTCACGAACATCAATAGACTTCAGTATTTATAGCACCAGCAGACATAATATCAATGCTGCAGTACAATTTACGGCTTTCTGCTTATTACGACTCCTTGACTTATAATTGACTAACGTTTCTCGTCAATTTAATTCTTAAAGTTATCCACAGCCTTAGATGCAAATTGTACTTAGGTAATCGTTTTTAAAATTTGCGAAAATGAAGTTTCTTATTGGTAGCAGATATTTTTTTCATAAAAAATACATATTAACTAATAATATGTAGGTATACTGGAATAATTTGTAATTCTTATAGAAGAGTAAAACCTATCTACAACTTATAGAAAAATAATATCATTTATTTAATTTATCAAACATTTTTGCAAGAAATTATTCAATGACGTCGATAGTAGATATTAATTACTTACAAACGTTTAATCGCGAGTAATATTTCAAATGACGTGAGTCATTTCAATAACCGAACTTCGATTTCCAATCCTATCTTTTCTTCGAGTCCGACCTTCACCTTAAACGTTTGTTGGCGGTCGCCGGTCACAGCTACAAATCCTCGCGAATCGTAATAAGTATACGGCCGGTTTTCTACAACCATTCTTCTCATTGGTCAAGGAAAACGTGTGATCGCCGTTTTATATGCACACGGACATAAAGAAAGTGGTTGCAGGAAATGCACATTTTGATGAAAGAAAAAAATTTTCGTTGCGAAACTCGTAAATTGCAATATTGCACTTATACTTAAAGCTTTTTATCTCAGTCATGCCATAAATCCTCTATGAAAGTTTCTGAAACATCTTATTGCCAAAATTGAAACAACCAGTGTCATAGTAACCATAATAAATTACGATCGAGTGTTATAAGGCTGATGGGCTGTAGGGTGTACTTAATTTAATTGTGCAACTCTTTTGAGTTTTAAATTGGTTTTTAGACAGTTTCGATCTCGGTGATTTTAAAAACGAACAATAAATTTAGGTTAGGTACTCACGTTCTTCTCCTATCCCGCCATTATTATTCAATATTGGTATTGCTGAAATTTATACCTTCATTATTCCCAAAATTGAGGACACACCACCCGATATTTCTAATGAAGCGATTTCTGACTAATTTTTACCAGAAAAGTCGAGAAAACAATATGAAAAGTCGTACCAAGAGTTCATGAATTAGAAAATATCATAGGTGTGATAAAGATTTAAATGCAACTGTACATACTTAATTAGTTATTAAAAGACGAATATGCTAACTGTGATAATATTATAGTTTCACGTGAGACACATGAATAAATCCTCTCCTCCTGACAGTTGCAAAAACAACTATTTCATTTTTTATATGTTAAAGACACCGGGGATATTGATTTCAGCTTTATTTTGGAGATTTTATATTATTATACTTGAAAGTAGATAGTCATATTATCTTATATCTACAGTGCGTAACAAAAACCCTGCGAGCCCTTTAAGGAGCATTTTCAGAATCGATATATAAAAGTTATGGCATCATTGAAAATTCAAAAATGTAAAATGAAATTTGAAATCCCCCATACAAATAGTTCGGTCTGTGAAAAGCACGTGAAAAAAAATGTATGAGTGATTAAGAATTTATGTGACACACTGTATAAAAATCACAGTGTTTGTTATTGGACTCCTTCGAAACGACTTGACCGATTTTTATGTTTTTTTTAGTATATTTTGTAGGTCCGAGAATAGGTCGTAGGCTATTTTTATATCCCTAGGTGATAAGTGTGTGTGGCCCTCTCCAGAAGTAATTTTTGGTCAATTTTATTTTGTGTTTTTGCATCAAAAAATACTTAAGTACAACCCTAAATTTTTACCCTTCTACTACCAACCCCAGTTATTTAATAGCGACATTAGTATTTTTACTGGCGAAAGGTAGTTTGCGGGCACAGCAAATATTTTATAATAATGTTATTGCTTGAACTGAGGCCATATGCCTAGTTAAACTATGACTTAACATCATACTTAATACGAGTAGTTTATTCTAAAGCTTTGTGTAAAACTGGAAAAAAGTTAAGACATACACATATAGTGATATCTAAAATAATATAGGTAATCAAAGAAATAGATCTTATCTATATTCCTATCAGAAAAAATGTGAACCATCGCATTAGCTCTTGCTGATATGGTGCTACTTTTGAGATAAGGTAAAATGGCAAACAATTAAATAACATCATACAAGACAAGTAAAAGTACAAAAATAGAACATTCGGCTACGTGCTACCGTGAAATCAGAGAACTACGTTTCGTTAACCAAATCTTCGGGTAAAACGATATGACACTTCCGCGTCGGGCCGTCGTCGGTTGGTACGATCGTCCTTCGAATCGCGACAAAATTTTAATTATACCTCAAGTATAGATTAATCCATCTTTATGGCAACAAACTCATTCAATTCTCAAATTGTATCATTAATTAATTTTCTCCATCTTTATCTTACGATTATTATTATCGTAAACACCGATTGTCTAGGAATCAATTTGATATAGCCTCGACAACAGACAGAGCGCTCCAATTTGTTTGTTCGACTTGGACCTAAAGAGTGCAAACGTTATTCTTCTGACGTGGAAACAAACAGAGCATAGAACCAAAACTCTTTCTTGTTTAATCAAAATACAGATACCCCAAAAAAACTAAGTGACACAAGCCATAATCTATCGATTACGAACTCCCAATTTCCGAACAGGACATGTAGAGTCAACTTTTTTTTTCATTTGACTTGTATTTGCACATATCTTCATAATGGTTGGGGTGTGTGTGCATACAAGGATTAATTAATTTAGTTAATTAGATTATTGGTTAAAGGTTTTTATGTTATTTTTTGACGTCAATAAGTGCCTGTAAAGGTCTACGAGTAGGTATATTGAATAAAGATTTTTGAGTTTGATTTTGATCCAAAAATCCTAGCTAAAAAGTTGAGGTCACGGATTAAAACCTGTATTATTACGTAATCTCTAACGCAAACTGAATAAAACCTAGGTACGCATATGAAGAGGAAACTTGATTCTTCACGCGCTACTTGGGTTATCAAGAAGTCAACCTTGTTACCGTGTAACCACCGCAATGTTAATATCACTATTTACATAAGCTGAGCTAAAACAATTGCTCACGCCTGTAAAACCAGCAGCGTGTTCACTTGACCGAGTTTCAGAAGACTTAGCAGCCGACTTGAGTATATATAATTATTGATACTATTAATCTTCATCTATCTCCTTTTGTTTCAATCACATCCAGATTCTAATGGTGCAAATATTTAATATTGTTGCCATTTGAAAATGGTTGACTTTAACTGCGCCTTGCAGTTTTACCCGCATAGGTTCCTGGTTCTCAAGAATTCGGGATAAAGGTTAAGTATATAGGTATGCTAAGGCGCATAGTGCTCTAAATCACAGAAAATGAAATAGTTTTTCTTCGAAAATACTACTCGAAATAGTCTAAAAACATACAAGATTGAAACGATTCAAGAAAATTTTCAGTCAAATCTTATACAAGTATGTGGCGATAAGGCCGAAGATGTAAGCCTAATTCACCTGAACCCCTCAACCAGTGAGGAACCAGCTATTTCTCCCCTTATTTTCGAAACACAACAATTTTTGAAACAATGTTACCTCTATTATGGCGAGAAACTTAGGTAAAATCTGTTGGTAAGTCTATCGGTTAGCTATATGTACCTAAGTAGCTATACCACCAACCCAGTGGCGTAACCATAAGGCGGCAGGGCTGGCAAAATGCCACGGGCCCCCGACCTGAGAGGGCCCCGGCCCAAGAGGCCGCGAGCTCAGAAATAACCATACATCTTTAAGAGAGTTTTGTATGTACCTAAGTACAAAAAAAAATATATTTTATGTTTAAAATTATATACTTAAAATCAATTAGTGAGACACAACTAAAGATATATAAATTCTAACTAATAATTAAGATGTCAACACCAAAACAAAAAGCCTTCGATCAATTATACAAGTACTGGGAGGGCCCCATCCAAAGAGTTTGCCACGAGCCTCAAATGGTATAGTTACGCCACTGCACCAACCAAACAAGCAGAAAAACTTCTACCCCTATGATGAATCGAACCCCCAACCTCAAAAACAATACCGGGTGGTCACAACCACTAGACTACGATGGCGGTCAAACGGTTCATTAATTCAGAGGAGGTTCATTAATTTATGCGTGAAAAAATGCAATAGATTCTTATGTTCCTCGGCTCTTGAGTAGTCCAGGTTAAGGCTTCTATGTTCGATCTTATCGTCTTTACCATCAGGTGAGATGAAGGCCAAGAGCTTCCACGTTATGTGTAAAAAAACCTTCATCCATCACCATTAAGAGGACTGTGAAGTGCCAATTCATGGCTCGAGTGTGCACTTTCAAAAATGCAGTTTGTTGCACACCGCTTAGAGTTGAAAGTCCGAGCATTTCTTATGAAAATATTGTTTCGGGCGCTAACTGTTTTACCCCCCTAAACCTTTGCGAAATTAGACACTTTTGATCTCATTAGATTCAGTATACCTTAATCTATGTTTTTACATTTTACTTTTTACGTTTTGCTTTTTTTTGTAATTCAGTATAATTTAGTCAAAAAAGATAAAAATGCTCGAGGTAGTTTTTAAGTCTAAAATATGGATATTTCGATGCTTATAATTTTTATTCTGAGCAATATTACTTCAAAATCAAAACGTACAAACCTAGATCTTCATTATATCTACAACATTCCAAAAATTATGAAAATTGGACTATGTAAAGATGGAGAAAAGCATTATTGCTTTTTGTATAAAAACTTATAGCTTCATAAACTTATAGATTCGAAAGTTAAGAACTTTCGCATTTATTATGTATGCTATTAGATATTACTTTCAAACCCATCAAACAACAAGTAAGTAAGTGCTAAGTTGATACGACTGGCATATTCAAAGTACAAAAAATGTTATAAGTACTATGAATATGCACTATCTAATGTAAAAATAAATAATAATTATGAAAAAGTGATACCTGACAGGTCATGTTCGTCACGCCTACAAGCCCGGGAGCGTAGTTACATCATCTCGTTGTTATATGGAACAAAGGTATTAAAATTGTTGA
Organism: Schoenobius gigantellus; assembly: GCA_963935595.1. NCBI lineage: Eukaryota > Metazoa > Arthropoda > Insecta > Lepidoptera > Crambidae > Schoenobius > Schoenobius gigantellus. Next base: position 22,324,404 of record OZ012544.1, on the reverse strand, counting down.
TGCGAGCGCGGCCGGGTGCGCCGCCCTCGCGAGGAAACCAGCTATTACCTCATTGCCGCCTCTACCCATTACACCAGACATAATACTCTAGACGCGATGACCTAAGAAAATAACAGACAGAAAATAGATATTAAGTAATCGGGCTTCTAATATTTACATCAATGCAAATGTATTCAATCGATGCACTTCTTAGAATAAATGTTGGTATTTAATCTTAGGCAGAAGATAATATTACACGTTGCTTCTGTCTGTCCGTAAGCCTTTATATACAGTTGGGGTTAAAAATAATAAATTTTCTATATCTTTCTTTTTCTCTAATATTAGACCTGGTAAATTAGTTAAGTTTAATTAAGTTGTGTATCTGAATCGACAACATTGTTACACTTACGTTTAAAACTAAAATCATACTATACAGGATGTAAAAAGACCGGTACCGAAGCCGAAACCCACGTATTGCTCCCATCATCACTATAGTTTTTGTCTTCTAGGCCATGGTTGTGAAACTAATAGTTGCTGAGATATTCAAGGTTAAAGTTACAATTTTTTTTCAAAATTTTTATACAAATCTGTTCGCAATGTATTTTGATAATTTTCGTCCAAAGAAACATCTACGAAAAAATTAGTATTTCTTAACAAAATTTATGACTGAAAAGGAATCTCTTGCACGGGAAACTCGTCTTGCTTTACACGCACTCACACTGACTCACTAACACCGACACGATATCCGGACGCGCAAACCGTTACATTGCGTAGTATTTATTGTCGTTGTTTTTTAAGCCTAAAAATTAATTTCGATTCACATTATTAATTTTTCGTTATATTGTTTTATTTAATGGTCTGAATACGTAGATGCGGGCTTCGGTATACCTACGTCTCTACACTTGTATATTCTATATCATTCACTTGTCAAACAAATACTTATCTACTTACATACTCGTACTTGTCTTAAACAATTATACTCGAATAAGCTGCAATTAAAAATTTTAAAAACAATTGTATCCCAGAAAATTTAATTGAAATACCAAAGTAATGAACTGGGCCTATTGAATTGCAAGTATTACTCCTAATAATGTTAAATGTAAATTAAAAAAAAAACTCTAACAATATTCAAAAAGATTGATATATACATTAATACCACCGAGACAATGATCAGAAGCAGGACCCATGATCCCTTCGAAGCACAGAGGCGCTAAAATATTTCATATTTTTGGTCACCCATCTTTGACCTGACCATGCACCGGCAAACGTTGCTTAACTTTATCAATCACACACCGAGCGCACTAGCCAATGCTCTACCGAGTTTCTCAAATTACACCACAGTAATCTAAACCAATAAACAATTATATTTAAATAGTGTAACCAGTCGTATTATGCGCACATACAATTTGATATCTGAGAAAACCCCACATCCGATAAACATATTATAACATTATTACACATCCCGGATACAAAACAAAGAATATACCATATGATCTCCAATAGTGGTTGTGAGTACGATAATTACAGATGGATGGAAAAATTACTCGATTGGATGACACAAAGCTGCCATGAATGGAAATATTGCTGTTTCATGAGAAAACAATGACAGTCGTCAGAGTTCCGACTATTGTAAAATGTTCTCTTCATTCAAATGGAAGTTAATTGATTAATTTAAATATTGCAATGAGCATTGACTATGGTCACATGGTGTTTTTTATTCCCATAACATTAAAATCATTAAAATATACTTAACGCAGGCTATATTTAGCTACGAGATGTATCCAATGACTAATAATCTTTTTTTTTTGGAGGTGCTACATGTTAATGTGAATTGGTAGAGATTGTAGTATCACAGGAGCATCACATGATATAAGAGAATGTTTGCATGTTATTCACAACTTTTTGTACTAAGTAATATGGTGATTGAGTAAGAATATTAGCATTTTCTGATGTTAAATACTTCTGTTGGCGCCTAGTTAGCCTGATGAAGTGAAGTACCTATTTACAGTACATGTTCATTTCATCTTAAATATTTTGTAAGTAGACTGATTAGTGATTGCTTTTAAAATTATTGAATAAAGGATTTTTGAAACTGAAACTGAACTGAGCTGTGATATAAATATTCCTTGTTACTTCCTGCCTTATTATTTCAAGGACAAAACATTATTTTATTTAAAGGCATTTTAACGGTTTATGAGTTAATGCAAAAGTGTGTTGTTCACACGTTTTTAGTATGACCCAAGCTTTGATTAATAACGCTTATGTGCTCATGTCTCCGTCTACAATTCGCTCAACATATATACAAAGTAGAACGTAGTAGTAGTTCTATAATCTCTTCCTTTTTTTAAGTCGGTTAAAACTCGTTTCACTTTTAATCTAACTTTTGTTATATACTATTGCAACTTCTTTTTCCAGTTGCCATATAAGTATACTTAATGAAAGTATCTACGCATGTAATTTAACTACACCTCGTTGAGAACTACAATACGTTGGTTAAAAACGCTTTTTAATTTCGCTATCAGAAAGTTTACCTAAATAAGGTAGTTCAGCTCATAACATCGGAACTTACTGTTATACCAAAACACAATCCAATTAAATTTCAGGAGTGGCATTAAATTACGTCAGCATTCAGGCTTTCCCGTGAAAACCATTTAGCGCATATTTCATCGAGCAACCTATTTAGGTAAACTTAACACTCCCAAACACTCCCACTAATGGTACAATAAATATGAATCATACGTCGCAATGGGGTAAATTCAATATGGATGCATTGATTGACATCTCACATGATGTGTGTAGGTCATGTGTAGGTAGATCATTATTATTAATATTTGAAACTATAGTATGTCTGTTTCAAATTGAGGTTAGATTTTGTTATCGACCGTGCAATTTTAAAGTTATGTACCTATATAGGAAGGTCATGGTGAAATGTGGATTGATAAAAAACTGTACAAATTTAGGAATCTCAAAAAGGTTTGACTCCACTATTCATCGCACATATTTTGGCGTAAAATTAATCAATTTTGTAATTAATTAATAAATTACAAAATTGATTAATTTAAAAAATACAATTTAAAAAATAGCTCTCAATTATATAATTTTTTTCTTAATTGAATTAGGTACATACATACTCGTAAATAATAGGATGCGATATTTGATAGATTTTTATTTTTTAATATTATTATGATTCTTTATAACATCTACATCATTTTATGAAGATGCAATTTTTTATCGCCACCTACTGAAGGAAAAGTATTCCAAAAAACCGAAGATAGCAAATTTTACTCAAAGTAAACATTCCCTAAATAAAGTTTTTATCTATCTATCTATCCCTAAGTTTTAAAAAGAAGCAAAACTGCAATTTGAGATATTTAAATACATCTGAAAATCGATACTCAAATCCCAAAAAAAATACACCTATTGGACAGCCCTGTATATTTTTACCAAAATACTCGTAAGTACGAACAAAACCACTGACCTAAGAACAAGTGTTACATATTGCTATGATGCTTGATTTTGCATAATTTTTCTTGTCACGCTTTATCACCGATAATTGACCAATTGTTCCTTTATTTGCAATTTGTTTCGTTACCTTCGGATACTTAAAGCGCCGGACGCAACGCCCATTATGTAAGGATATTTTTCAACCAATTTAAAAAAGGAGGAGGTTCTCAATTCTATGCGTATGTTTTTTTTGTGCGTATGTTACGCGATTACGCCGCCAATTGTGAGCCGATTTTCAAAATTATTTTTGTATTCGATAAAGTGGTTTTAACTGGAGGGAGACTCTGTACCAGGGTCGTCTGTTTAGGTACCTCCGTCTTACCTATTTCTGCCGCAAAGCAGCAGTGCTTGCATTGCTGTGTTCCGGTTTGAAGGGTAAGATATGGCAGTGAAATTACTGGGTACTGTGACATTACATCTTGTGTCACAAGTTGGCAACGTACACTGTGGTTCTTGTGGGGGTTGCAGTTTTGCTGCGAATCTCACAAGAGCCACATGTATTATAGGTGACTGTTACCACTTACCATCAGGTGGGCAGTTTGCTTGTTTGCCAACTTTCTGCAATAAAAAAAAAGTATACACCATTGCCCCGGCATCAGTAGTTTATTTTTCCATTTGGTTAAATTCAGTGTCGTTACGTTAGTTATTGTGTGTATAAAATAGGTAGGTTAGGTTAGTTAGTAAATTAGAGGTTAGTCTAATTTTTTCGTTGTTTTTTTTTGTTTCTGGGAAGGCAAAGAGTACTGTGCCCATACAGCCAGTTCTTTGGTCGGTCAGTTTTTTTTTTTTTTTCTCTCTGTTTTCTTTTTATATGCTTACCGTGAATCCGGGAACTTGTCCCCGGTAATTATTACAAAAGGTTTTGTTGGGCTGAAGACAGATTTTTGCTCTGTTTTCGCCGACAGAATCTTTGCTGGGCTGGGCCCACGATTGGACCATGTCCGACTCGGACGTTATGTCCGAGACGGATGGTGCAGATGAGGGGGGGCCTGTTAGGACTCCACTCACGCAAACGACGAAGAACCGCTCGCCGGTCAATTGCAGTGCAGCGAAGGTAGTGGATGGGGTGGTATCCCCGGTTTTGTCGTTGGCTAATGTCGGGAGCGCAGCGCCCCGTAGGAGCTGTGATAACGCCGGGAAATCTCGTCCCACCTATAGGGTTCTTACGGACGAGAAATCAGGATTGTCTGAGCCGGAGGTCCCGCCACCGCGGGCTAGTGGAAGGAAGAGGCCAAGTTATAGCCGCTTCTTCCAGGATCCCTTGGTGACGGATCTAGAAATTACAACCGAGGCGGAGGAGGTGGTAATGGCGCCCTACGCTCCCAAGGTCGCCCGGACTAAAAGGGGCAGAGGAGGCCTAGTACATGGTGTCGGACTCTCCCAAGCCAGGCGGGAGTTTCAACTGCTCGAGGCCGATACGGAGTCAGAGTCTGACCAGGAGCCGCTGGTTTCAGAGGCCCCCGAAAAAAAAAAGGGAAAAGGCAAGGGCAAGCGCTCTCCTGAGCCCACTGCCAAGCTCCTGTGCGGCAAGGCCGAGGAGAGCGTAAAAGCGCTACTAGGAGTAACACGTAAGTCCCGGAACTTAAAGGGGACTTACGTGCAAGAAATCAAGGACGCTTCCGACTCGCTCCTAGAGATTGTCCGCACCCTGGCGTCTAGGAAAACCTCCGAGGAGGTGCGTCGGCTTCAAGCCGACAACAAGAGACTCCAGAGTCAGCTGGACGTTATGGAGGGTGAGATGAAGGCCCTTCGTCGGGCCTTCTCAGAGCGGGGGCTTGAGCGCCCTAGGGGCCGTGGTGTGGTTGCGGCCCCCACGATTGTGGAGGACGCCGAACCGGAGGCCGTCGACTCCGAGGGCGAAAATTTAGAGGAGCTTCTGGAGGAGGAACTGCCGGCGGTCCAACCGGCCAGGGCCGCACCCGCTGAGGGAATCTCTAAGAGGGAATTCTTGGAGAGTATTGAATTCCTTCAGCGGGAGTTGCTGGCCCAAGTAGGAACAATGGTTTCGGCCCGACTAGAGGGCCTCGAAGTAGATGGGCGCCTAATGCCGGCCCCAATTCGCAGGCCACCGTTGGCGTCAGATTGCGCGAGGCAGTCGCAGCCGCAGCCCCAACCGCAGCGGCCAGTGAAAACGGCGGTGGTCAATACCACTCTTGCCCCACCGGCCAATATGCCGAAAGAGGCAAGAGTAGTAAAAAAGAAGTCTGCGGCGGTCCCTTCTACCTCTGGGGTTGCGGTAATCACGGCAGCGGTCGAGGATCCCTGGACTGTTGTTGCCAAGCGGGGCCGGAAAAAGCCGGCAGTGGACGAGACGGTGCCCAAAAGGACCACCGTGGCGCAGAAGGTGCCAAAGCTGCCCAAGACACCGCGTTCCCTAGCGGTGGTGCTGGCCCTCAAACCGGAAGCGGTGGCGAAGGGTCTCACCTATAGTGAGGCCATTGCCAAGGCCAAAGCTTCCGTCAGCCTCGGCGCCCTAGGCATAGGGCCCGCCAAGTTCCGGACAGGGATTACCGGCGCTCGAATAATAGAGCTTCCGAAGGAGACATCCCCGTCCCAGGCTGACACGCTGGCGGAGAAGTTAGGGGAAGCCCTGGGGGACGCGGCAAAAGTTACGCGTCCCGTCAAAACAGCGGACATTCGGGTCGTTGGCATCGACGACTCGGTGACCGCCGAGGAGCTGGGCCAAATTTTGGCGCGAGCCGGAGAGTGCCCGGCCCACCACATAAAAGTGGGCCGTGTGCATACGGGAGTGCGGGGTGTCGGGGCGGCTTTCGCCTCCGTACCCGTGGAGGCGGCGAAGCGCTTGGCTGCTGCCGGGCGCCTTGAAGTTGGATGGAGTTCTGCCTCCATCCAACTTCTGGAACAAAAGCCCATGCGGTGCTTCCGCTGCATGGGCATGGGGCATCCCATACAGCGGTGCCCCTCCGCCAAGGACCGCAGCGGACTTTGTTTCCGCTGCGGATCTGAAGGGCACAAAGCGATGGACTGCACAGCGCCGCTAAACTGCGCCGTCTGTGCAGATGCGAAGCAATCGGCCACCCACCGCATGGGGGGTATTAATTGTAACCCCCCGCTGGTCAGGGGCCGTTTGGCCCCGGTTAAAGTGACCGTAGCCCCGAGGAATCCGGCACCGGCACCACAGGAAGCACCGGCCGCGGCAATGACCCAGGAGGAGCCCATGGAAACCAGTAATGTTTAGTGGTCCCATAAAGCTCCTCCAGGCAAATATAAACCATTGCGCCGCGGCACAGGACCTCCTATGTCAAACCGCGGCGCAGTGGGGTGTGGGTTTGGCGATTGTGTCGGAACCGTATTACGTTCCGCCGCAGTCGCCTAACTGGTTGGTAGCGGCGGATGGTTCCGCCGCCTTAATGCGGGCGGCGCGTGGCACAGCCCCCTCTCTCATTTTAAGAGAGAGGGGTACTGGCTACGTTGCCGCCATGTGGGGGGGAATATTGGTTGTTTCAACCTATTTCTCCCCCAATCGCAGCCGGGCGGACTTCACAGTCTTCCTGGCTGCGCTAGAGGGGGTCGTCCGCAGGACGGCCCCGGTACCGGTGCTAGTTGCGGGGGACTTCAATGCGTGGTCAACCGCATGGGGGTCCTCCCGCAATAGTGCGAGGGGTGGAGATCTGGAGTCCTGGGTTCTGTCTCTGGGGCTCCAGATTTTGAATAGGGGCTCCACCCCTACCTGCGTCCGGGTGCAAGGCACGTCCGTGGTGGATGTGACCTTCGCTACCCCCTCCCTCGCCCGTCGAATCAACGACTGGCGAGTGGAGGAAGATGTGGAAACTCTATCGGACCACCTGTACGTCCGATACGAGGTTTCCGTGGCATCCCAAGGGGCCCCGAACCGCAGGGGCTCCGCGGTGAGCTCGTTTCCTCGATGGGCGCTCACCAAGCTCCGCCCGGATGTGGCGGAGGAGGCGGCAATGGTGCGGGCGTGGGCAGAAGTGCCGCCACACCTTGCCGGGGATGTCAACGGCATGGCGGAGCTCTTCGCAGACGACATGAAAGTCGTCTGCCAAGCCGCCATGCCTAGGGCGCAGGCCTGCCCCGAAAGGGGGCAGGTGTACTGGTGGACGCAGGAGATTGCGGACCTGCGTACCACCAGCATGAGGGCCAGGCGCGCCTACGTGCGGTGTCGTAGGCGCGCCAGAACTACATCCGACGAGGAAGCTGAACTTCGTCGGGTGTATGCGGCAGCCAAGAAGGCCCTGCGGAACGAAATCTGCAGGGCCAAAGAGGAGTCCAGGGAGTCGTTTATACGGCTCCTGGACAACGATCCGTGGGGGCGTCCGTACCGGGTGGTGAGGGGGAAATTCAAATCTTCCGCTCCCTCTACTTCCGCTATGGACAGGGGGCTGTTGGATCGGGTGTTGGGGACTCTATTCCCCGATCCCGGTCCGTTCCAGCCCCCCAGAATGGTCCCCCTGGACATTCCTCCGGTGGAGGTGGCTGCCGCCATTCCTCCCGTGTCGAACGTGGAATTCGACACGGTGAGGGACCGGTTCCGGCGCAAAAGCAAGGCGCCGGGACCGGACGGTGTCCCTAGCAAGGTTTTGGCCCTCGCCCTGGGACACCTCGAGGAGCGGTTCCGGGCGGTGCTTGACTTATGTATCGCCTCGGGCCGCTTCCCCAGTCGATGGAAAGCGGGCAGACTCTGCCTGTTGAGGAAGGAGACTCGCCCAGCGGATTCACCGACTGGGTATCGGCCGGTGGTGCTGCTCGACGAGGCTGGGAAGTTTTTCGAGAAGATTCTCGCTTCCCGCATCGTCGAGCACCTAGAGGACCGGGGGCCGGACTTGGCTGAAAACCAGTTCGGCTTCCGCACCGGCCGGTCCACGGTGGATGCGGTGGCCCTCCTCAAGGGGTGGACTGAGGAGGCCACAGCTCGTGGGGACACTGTTGTTGCGGTGTCTCTTGACATCCGCAACGCATTCAACAGCCTGCCCCACGAGTGCATAAAGGAGGCACTCCGCTTCCACCGGGTGCCTCCGTACCTCCGCGCCCTCGTGGAGGATTACCTGCAAGGCAGGTCCATCCTCTACGAGGGGCCGGATGGGCGCGTCCACACGTGGACAATGGCGGCGGGTGTGCCCCAGGGTTCCGTACTAGGTCCTCTGTTATGGAACCTGGGGTACAACTGGGTTCTGCGAGGCGACCTTCTGCCACGAACGAAGGTCGTCTGCTTCGCCGACGACACGCTCGTCGCGGCGAGAGCAAAAACGGGGGAGGAGGCGGCCCACCTTGCATCGGTCGGCGCCTCACTGGTCGTCCGACGCATCCGCCTCCTGGGCCTGGACGTGGCCCTCGACAAAACGAGGGCCATGTTATTCCACGCCCCCCGTCGCAGGATCCCACCGGGGCTCCGCGTCCGAGTGGAGAGGGTCCGTATACCGGTCGAGGTGCACTTTAAGTACCTCGGCCTGGTTCTGGACCCCCGATGGAGTTTCGAGGAGCATTTTAAGCTCCTCGCTCCACGGCTGTGCGCCGCTGCAGCCGCACTTGGACGGGTCCTCCCTAATGTGGGAGGTCCAGGATCGGCGTGCCGTCGACTGTATCACGGGGTAATACGGTCGATGGCACTCTATGGAGCCCCGGTATGGGCAGAGTGCCTCTCCTCCCGAACGGTGGCCCTCTTGCGACGTCCGCAGAGGGTCATAGCGACCCGGGCCGTGCGAGCTTATCGCACGGTCAGTCACGGCGCGGCCTGCGTTCTAGCGGGCCAAACGCCGTGGCATGTCGATGCACGCGTCCTCGCGGAGGTGTATCGACATCGGGTTGCTACTCGTGAACGGGGGGGGACGATCCGCTCCACAGGAAGTGGAGCGGATTCGTACCCTGGCGCAGAGGGAGGCTCTGCGTCAGTGGGGTGTGGCACTCGCCTCCCCAGCTGCCGGCCACCGGACGATCGACGCGATCCGTCCGGTGTTGGAGGAGTGGGTTGGGCGCCGGCAGGGCAGCCTCACGTTCCGCATGGTGCAGGTACTGACCGGGCATGGCTGCTTCGGTCACTACCTGCACCGAGTCGCGCGTCGGGAGGAAACGCCGCGGTGTCACCACTGCGACGCTCCCGACGATACTGCCGAGCACACCTTGTTGGTGTGCCCGGCCTGGCGACCCCAGCGCAGCGAACTTAACGCTGCGCTGGGAGGCGGAGACCTCTCGCTGCCGAGCATGGTCGTGGCCATGCTCCGCGGCGAGGCGGAATGGGAGGCTGTGGCCTCCTTCTGCGAAGAAGTAATTTCGCAGAAGGAGGCTGCGGAGAGGGAGCGGGAGGAAGATCCCCAAGCCGCACCCCTCCGCCGCAGACGGATAGGCAGGCGAAGGCGGGCATTCGCGCAAGCAATGCCCGTCTAATGACCCTGCCGTGGAGGCCTGCGTGCATGGTTGGCCCCGTGCACGCCGCCGTAAGGCCCTCCGTCTGGGGATTGCTCTGGTGTTCTCGGGCAATCCCCCCTCGGCGATAGCCCGACCGGTGGTCGGGCTTGCCCGGGCGCGCTGGTAGTGGTAGTCGCAGTGTGGACCTTACCATGCGCGCCCACACGGGCAGGGAGAACACCGGGGGGTTTTAGTGGGTCGGCCTGGAACTTCGCCGGGCCAGCCCCACACACGCCTGCCGTCTAGCCAACGGCGGGTACGGTGCGCTTACGCATTTCCCCCCGACAAAAAAAAAAAAAAAAAAAAAAAAAAAAAAAAAAAAAAAAAGGGTTGGTCCCAAGGTCACCAAAGTCAGGGTCTGATGATGGAATCCCATAAAAATCGAGGAAAAACCTTCAAATTTTTAGGTGTATCCAACGTGTTTTGTGTGTATGTTACGCGATTACTCCGCCAATTATGAACCGATTTTCAAAATTATTTTTGTATCCGATGGGATCCGAGGAACATCGAGGGATACCCTTAAATTTTATAGGTGCGTCTAACGTGTTTCACGTTTCTTCCGAAGTTATTCAGGTATTTATGTCTGGTAGTCATGTATCGAGCTGATGATAAAGGGATGCTTAGCTTTAAAGAGAAAGATTTTTTTAAATACAATAGGCACGTAATGACCCTTTGTCTTAAGTATTTTTTCAAGTCACTTCGATGAGCTGGTACTAAATTCACTAAAAGGATAAAAATAAAAAATACAAAAAAATAAAAACCGACATCAAAAACACTTCATCATCACAGCTTATATACGTCCCCGACGAGGGGCTCGAACCTACCCTATGTTAGGGTGATTAGGCCTTAAGTCAACCAGTGCGGATTGGTCGACTACACATACACATACCTTTGAATTTCTTCGCAGATGTATGCAGGTTGCCTCATGTTTACCTTCTCCGTAGGAGCGTCGGCATATTATGTAGGTACATAATTATGAAATTCAAAAAACAAAAAACACATTGGTACATGGCAGCATCGAACCACGGACCTCCCGATTAGAATGCCAATACCGAGTCCCATCCGAAAACACTTAAAAGTTAAAATTAATATAAGAATACTGACAGACAACATTACATTTCTAATTTTCTATATTGAAGTCGATGCCAAAGGATGATCCCCTAAAAAGTCTTAAAATTTAGCACCAGATATAGTGTAATATACCTAACTGTCAAAAATACTAAATGATCACCAAAATTAAAACCGCATTTTAATATGAAATTATAACCGAAGTTTTTACATCTTGCTGTCCTATTAAAACAAATGACTCCAAACAAATCATAGTTAACCCAAAAATAGTTAATGAACACTGAACTATTAACCACATTTTAATTTAAAATGACATGCAGATATTTAACATCTCATTATCCTATTAAATAAATTACGCTAGGTAAATAATTATTTATCCAAACATAGTAAATAAACTCCTAAAGTTTGACCCTTTTCTATTGTAAAACGTTTGCTAAGCTCTTCAACCAAATGCTTACCTAAGGTTAAAAAATAATACTCATACAATTTCAATAATCCTTTTATTAAAATTTAAACAAACAAAAAGTCAGTGCTCTTAAAACGAATAATAAACATTTTAAAAATCTTAAGAAGAATAATAATAATAATAATAATAATAAATCCATTTTATTTCCTCTTTACAATTCGTTAAATAGATTTCATTACATTATGACACTTTAAAGAGGCTGGTGCCTGAAGTAAGTATAAAATATACCTGTATTACAGGTCACCAGGCCCCCACTCATCGGATACATTTAGTATAATATGTAGTTACAAATCACATTTTAGTAAAAAGGAGACAAAAAATAAAATAAAGAAAAATTTTGAGAAGTTATAACATCTTAAAAATAAGGTTGCAGGCGAATTGGTGTTGTAGGGAGTATGTGTGCGTGTGTGTGTGTGTGTGCGTGCGGGGTGTGAGTTCGTGCGTGTGTGTGTGTGAGTGTAAGAATGTGCCTATGTGTATATGTGTGTGTACTGAGTACTGTAGATAGAGGGTTAGCAGGTATGCATTACTTTATTTTATTAGGGCCGAAAATTAGTTTCGTATTAAGCCAGGATGCGAAGGATGTTTTCCGTGTCATTATAATCAAGAGATTTTAACCATTCCGACACAGTCGATCTGCAGCGGGACCTCTAAAGGGAGTATATAGACAACAATTGGTTGATTTTATTATAGAGATATAAACCGAGAAAAAGAAAGAATTTACGAGAAAAGCTTGTGTAAGTGGGTTCCGGCACACAAACCCTACCTCTCCTACGTTTACTCATCATTAATTCTGGATCATAAGATAACTCTTGGTGTTTCTTGAGAACGGTTTGAAGTATAAAAATTTGTCTGACCGTTAACAGATCCCACTCCTTGTACAGTTTAACAGTTGGAAATCGATAAGGTAAACCAGCTGCCGTTTTCAAAATCATTCTCTGTGCCCTCTCCACTTCTAATAAATGAGTTCTGGCAGTACCTCCCCATGAAGTTATGCAGTAACTAATCAGAGATTGACACATCGCACAATATATCATTCTGATTATGTGACGATCTGCCGCGTGTCTTAGTTTTATTTTAAATATATAAATCAATTTACGCAGCCGAATCAAGAATCAGTCTTCTGTAATAATTTTATGGCAATAATAGTGGTTTATCTAGGCAGAAATAGCGCATTAATTTGCTCGCTAAGATTTGGTGATCATTTACTACATTAAATTTGGTCTTTGAATACCTACAATTTGAAATGCAGTCGTGCGTGACTAAAACAGCTAGAACTATTGTAATTTTAGACTTTATATTTTTGGTGTTAAGATATATTTTTGGTAAAAGAGCTAAGGGTATGAAAGTATTTTTTGGTGGTCATTATATTTAATCCCATATTGAAATATATGTTGTCTGTATTCAAGGTATTCTTATATTATTTTTAACTTTTAAGCTAGCCCTTTTAAGTGTTTTAAAGTCGGTTTTTATATTTTGTATTTTTTAAAATTCATTTAAAACTATCACTTTTTATTTTTGTCAGAAGTTTTACCTCTACATTTCTAAGACTCGATGAAGTTTTCTTACGAAAAACGAAATTTGGCACGAAGCATGGTCTTATAGCACATATATGAGAAAAAATCTAAAAACCGATAAAATGTACATAGTTTGGAACTCATATAATTAGAAAAGTTTGAATGGAACCTTCGATGCATGAGTCCGACTCGCACATCGCTCGTTTTTTTTTATTATTGCAAATACAGTGACTAAGGCCATTGCGCACACGCATTATGGAGTTACGAAGGCTAGTTCAGTCCAGCCTATATTGCGCTCTGGGATTTGTTGTAATTAATTAGGCAATGCGACTCCCCCGGCGCCGCTCGTAACGCCATTGCTAATCAATTACAATTCACAAGCCTTGGAATGCATGCCGGCAGTTACTGGACTCGCATATTTTAATTAGCTTCATCTATAATCATTTCTACATAATTGTATATGCAATATGTTTGAAGCTAATCCTGCGCGCATCTTTGGATAGCCCAGTTTTCTAACAATGCTCTTTGTCAACCACTTCAAAAACTTTTTGAAATTATTGGAATTTTAAAGACTCCTACTGAAACTCGTGGTTATTTTTTTTTAATAACAATTAAAGTAAAGCATAACTTTCTTTACTTTATACCAGGTATAAGAGACGGTGTCCCTTTTCTTTAAACAGTAAGTTCAAACCAATTTTAATATTTGTTTACTGATGTTTATTTTTCCCGGAAAAGCTTTTAAGGCGAAAAAAGGGATTTCATTTTTAATGTTTATTCATGTTACGCAATGTATGGCGCGCCGGCATCATTTTTGTTCCGCTCACACCGGTGCGTTGATGTTCGATGACCCAAACAGCTGATTCGGCGTGCAGTATGATAGAAAAATTATACGATTTTTATGTATTGGTTTTGACAGAATATGTTTTGTAAACGTTAACTTAGTTACCTATATGACACCACAAAATTAAAAAAGAGGCGAAAAAAATTATTAATTTTCCGGGAGAAAGTTTCAGTGATTTTCAAATTAGGATCATGGTCTGAACTCACTGTTAAAAGAAAAGGGACACCGTCACTTATACCCTGTAAGCTAGCTGTGCCGGCGAACTACGTTTCGTCATAATAAAAAAAGATTACGGCCTATTCTCAGACCTACTGAACATACACAAAAAATTTCATAAAGATCGGTCAAGCCGTTTCGGAGGAGTTTGGTAACAAACACTGTGACACGAGAATTTTATATATTAGACTAGATGTGCCGGCGAACTACGTTTCGCCATAATAACGGCGAACTTACGTTTCGCCGTAATAAAAAATAGTTTACGACCTATTCTCAGACCTACTGAATATACACAAAAAATTTCATAAAGATCGGTCAAGCCGTTTCGGAGGAGTTCGGTAACAAACACTGTGACACGAGAATTTTATATATTAGAAGATATTAGAAGATTAGAAGAAGATGAATTCCTGTTTCCCTTAGTTACGCCATAACTTGAGCATAACTTCACCGATTTCATCTTTTTTTTAGTTTTCTAATACTTTGTTGAAGGTTCTTACGGAAAGAAAAATTATGAAGTGCTCGAAAAAATTCAAAAAACGTTTCGCGTTTGACAGTTCGCGTGTTATAGACAGAAAGTCGTTTGTCGAGACAGCTAGTTTCCTATAAACTACAAGTATAAACCAACAAACTATCATTCCATATTTCATCGTAAAGTTTAAGGACGTTTATTCACCAAGGGCTCAAATTAGTTTTGTATCATATTTACCTAATCAAAATAATTTCACTTATAGGCATCATCATCATAGCTCATATACGGCCCAACTGAGAGGCTCGAGCCTATCCTAAGTTAGGATGTTTAGGCCTCAGTCAACCACGCTGGCCCAGTGCGGATTGGTCAGCTTCACATACACCTTCGCAGATGTATGCTGGTTGCCTCACGATGTTTTCCTTCACCGTACCTCTCCGGTGTGACGTCACAATATGATTTTTTTTTATTAATTACCCTCAAAAAATTTTTTTTCACAAAAAAAAATATATATTTCAGAACCAAAGTTTTTTTTTCATTTTGTAAAAAGAAATGTATTCATTTATAAACATCCTTTTGTGAGGGTATTTTTTACTATTACATAGCGTAATACCACACCGGTCGCATGCGACCGGTTGGCTGACAGATTCGAACAACGAATGACGCATTGGTGCTTGGCAGGATCGTACCTACCGACCTCCCGATTGGAAGGCCACTGTGCCGAGTCTACAGCGCCACCGACGCTCCGAGGCCTTTACAGGCACCTAATGACGTCAAAGATATTTTTTTAACTTTATAGATAGGTACCTAATTAGAATATTATTATTTAGCCTCCCATGTGCATACATCATTAGATGTCAGCAAATACAAGTCATACCAAGAGAAAAAATGTTGACTCTACACCCTGTTCGGAAATTCGAAGAGCTTTTCCGAGAAGAACAGTCAAGAAACTCGGAAGGTCTAATTTTTGGTCTCGTCTTTTACAGAGTTGATTTTCACATGCATTTCCAATATTAGTTAAAATATATAATTATACAACTATAGATAAACTAGGTATGCTTACATATACGCCTTCATCTTAAAAAACTTAACATTATACAATTAATGAGAAGGCTTATTAAGAAAATTAAAAAATACTGTTGCATATTTAGTTTTAGTAATATGGATCTGTCTATTCAAAAATGCGGATATTATGTGTTGTCTTTATGGTACAGGAACATAGGTTAATAATAAGTTAACAGACTGTTAAGTAAATGGCTATTTTTTATTGAAGCATTCCCTCGCATGAGATGTGGCAGTCTAAATTCGCCCAAACTCACAGTGATCCATAAATGAAATGATTCTGAAATCGGGCGACTACCATATCGACTTTATTATTACTACTACATCACTTTATACATTTTTATGAAAATTAAATGTTATCTGATTGTGTAAACAATAGCAAATAGAGACTTAACTCGAGAGGCGACTACCGTTACAATAAGGAGGTAGGTATGACATAAAATAGCAAGTGTGTTTAGTGATTACATTTATCAGCCTCTATAAAGAAACGGAACATTATCTCGCTCCACGAAAACTCGCCCAAATGACGTAGCCCGCCGAAATGATAGTGTAAGAATTTCCCTTTAAATAGAGATCTTGCTATAATGTTGAAAATGAAATAAAGATTTTTTCTTAATAAATTTTTTTGATAAAGTTTCTAGAGTTAAATTCGGTACATAACATATATTTTATGAGCTTCGCGTTTCATTCCGACATATTTGCGACAATATTAGACAAATACATATTAAAAATGAAATCAAAGCATATTATGTTATGCTTTGTGCTTTTCATGGCTACTTGAATATTTGAAACTTGAATATTTTTTAATTGTGCCTCACATTTTACTTCCGAAAAACAAACAATGCAAAAGGTTATTATTATAAGAAACAGTCAGTTGACTAGTTATATGTTTAAGTCATTATTGCTATTTGATTATAGGCAATCTCTTTATTTATCCATACGTAATGTATGTACATAAAGATTGATTGGTTTTCTTGTTTTACAAGCTAAGTTTAAAGCCCATTGTAATACAGTGCCAACTGCCAGATACCTTGAATCTAATGTTTATGTTAACACACAAACACTTAACCCTTGTCGAACGTTGAACGCTATATTTAAAAGCTTTTTTTATTTTATTCATGAAATAAGTGTCCCATTAACTTTCACAACTAGTATACATGAGTACCCCTAATCTGACCATTATTCTTAAAACGTTGGAAATATTTTTTTCGATAACATCTACAAAGCATCAAAGAAAAAGCTTTCCCATTACACATAAACTAAATAAAAGGTCAAGTTATGAACATGCTTATTATACGGATAGCAAACTCATGTACACACGAATGTACATACGTTTTTTTTAATACTCGTATTGTGTATATAATTAGTTAACTCAGAACAGAAGAACTTCTGTGTACAACCATATAATTTTGTCAAGATAACATCAATGTAAAAGTGATTAGAGTACTTCCTGATGAATGTTATATCTATACCTACCCACGGAGCATAAAATCATTAAAAGCACAGGAAACAAAAATCATCAGGGAACGGATATTGTTACGGTCTAACGCTCAGAAAACAGGGAAAGCGATCTAACCCTGTTTTATTTTTAAGAACTTTCCGGTCGTCCATTAGAACCGAAATGGCTCTTCATTATATTAATATTTCTCGTTATTTATATGTACTTATGTAGATAGATCATACATTGAATGAAAATAAGTCGAAGGTTATTTGTACGAGAAATTACTATAATTTGTACGAGGTAATCTTTCCAAAAAAATATTATAATTGCACATTGTTGAAAAAAGTAACGAGACCGCGTATAATGCTTTCTTGAAAGATGTACTAACAGTTTTTTGTGTTCACAAGAATTACAAGAAAAGTAAAAAAACATGTACTTATATGACAATTACAAAAAATGTCAAAGAGCGACACAGTTGACACTTCCGATATTTAAGTGTAGTAAGTACATGCACGAAAAATAAAAATCGTGAAACAAAGCAAAAACTTAGTTTCTACTCCTTGGTCTCAATGCTGTCACGCCGCCGACCGACCGAATAATCTTAATATAAGCTGAGAATATAAACCGTGGAAGCCATGGATTAATACTAAAAAGGTATTTCTGTCCATTTTACTGCCGTTAATGAAATATGTAGATACCTAGATATATATGAGATTTTATTTCGTTGGCACGGTCACTGAAAGTTAAAAAGTCCTGCCCCCTAACCATGATCGCCCAAAATAATATTACCGACCGAATAATCTTAATATACTCGTAAGCTGAGAATTTAAACCGTGGAAACCCAGCCATGGATTAATACTAAAAAGGTATTTCTGCCCATTTTACTGCCGTTAATGAAATATGTAGATACCTAGATATATATGAGATTTTATTACGTTGGCACGGTCACTGAAAGTTAAAAAGTCCTGCCCCCTAACCATGATCGCCCAAAATAATATTACCGACCGAATAATCTTAATATACTCGTAAGCTGAGAATTTAAACCGTGGAAACCCAGCCATGGATTAATACTAAAAAGGTATTTCTGCCCATTTTACTGCCGTTAATGAAATATGTAGATACCTAGATATATATGAGATTTTATTACGTTGGCACGGTCACTGAAAGTTAAAAAGTCCTGCCCCCTAACCATGATCGCCCAAAATAATATTACCGACCGAATAATCTTAATATACTCGTAAGCTGAGAATTTAAACCGTGGAAACCCAGCCATGGATTAATACTAAAAAGGTATTTCTGTCCATTTTACTGCCGTTAATGAAATATGTAGATACCTAGATATATATGAGATTTTATTACGTTGGCACGGTCACTGAAAGTTAAAAAGTCCTGCCCCCTAACCATGATCGCCCAAAATAATATTAAAACCGCGCTGAGAGCGGGATAGCGCTATACGCCACAAGAGCGGTGTCTCTGTTTCAATATTGTTTTAATCTTGCTATAAGCGATCATGGTAAGGCCCCTGTACAGCTTTGACTGCACTGCTGTGTACACAAATCATAATCGTTTCATGTTTACGATCGGATTTTCTGACGCATTGCCCTCCGAATTGATTTCGCATGTGCTTTAATGACACCGTTAAACAACTTTGTTAACCGAGAACCGATAAAGACATTAAATAAGAGGTATCTGTGTTAATAAGCCGTTAATCTTCTATCGTGGGACGATAAAAGTATACTTTAAAATAATTCTTTAGCGGTCATTTCACATACACAAAGATTTTCATTTTCCTATTTGTAATTTTATAAATCTTAGAATAAGGACAAAAGTGCTCGTTTTTGGAATCAATACATATATCAGAATCAAAATTAAAATTACTTGAATATCATGTCAACTTTTAAGAGCATAAATAACAAATAAATAAATTAAAAGCACAATGTTACTTAATTTTATCTACTACTATACAAACAAGACAAAACTACCTTTACGACAAATAATAATTTTCAAAAAAAATCAAATCACGAAAAAAAATCGTTTATAATATTGAACATTCTGTATAGGCTTGCAGCAAGACTTGTCTACATTAGCGATCGGTTTGCACTCGTCATGCGCAGGCGTATTTTAGAACTCATAGTAAGTGGGCCCCTGCTGATTCCTTTAATATATAGTTACCCACTTAGCATTGTAAAAATATTTGTTTTCTTTGGCTGGTATTGTGAATGTTATGTTTTGTGAATTGCTTTTTGTATTTTTCGTTTAAGACAGGTACCCATGAAAAAAAAAGGTAGTTTTTAATAACATTAATATACACTGAGAAAAAAATCGGCTAACAAAGCGACAATAATCGCTTTGTTAGAATTTTATTGTCAATATAACAAAATGATTTGTCAATTTATTAATGTTTCTTTAGTTAACGCGGCAACTTTTTTATTGTTAAAGATTTTACTGTCAATTTAGCAATAAAAACCTTGTAAATTTCACAATTTAAAAAAACATTGATAAAGTGGCAACTTTACATTGCCAATTTATTAAAGTTACGCCTTGTTGAATTAACAAAGCTTTTTCTATCAAAGTTAGCATTGTTGTTTTGTTTAAGGGAGCTTTGTCAATTTAACCATATTAAAATCAACAAAATAAAAATAAACTTTTTAACAAAGTAGCATGGTTAGGATAACAAAAGAGAGATGAGAGACTTTGTCTTGTCGCATATATAAATGCTCCTTGCCTGTTGCTCGCATCAAATCAAGTCCCCATAATAGTCTGTGAACAAATGCGATCGATTGCGGATGTGTGTTGGTGAGTGTCGGCCATTTCATGCTGGTGGTGTCGGCCATAACTGGTTTATTTCATTAATATATCACATAATTTATTAGTGTTAATTGTGATTATAATATTATTATAGAAATAAGTAAGATTGAATAAATATCTTTTAGATTATAATTTCTATCTTTTAATTTTTACCTTCTAATTATAGTTTCTTTCTGTTACAGGCCCTCAGAGAACATTGCTGATCTCGATCTCTGCACTTTAGCGGTACAGCATGGGAAAACTGGTACTCCTTGTATCTTCGGTGCTATTATTGCACGGTATGCGTAGCCTGAACGGAGTTCTCTGGCACCATGTATAGGTGTGGTGCCAATATCTTTCGTTGAAGGTACGCTTACCGTGTATTAATAAGGCTGAAGACCGAGGAGTATCAGAATTCCCATGGTCTACCGCTAACAAGGTGCAGGAATCGAGACTAACAATGTTAACAACAAAGTACAACAAGGGCCAACAAAGTACATTTTAACAAAGTTACTTTTGTTGGGGCAACAAAGTCAAAGTTGTTAGATTGACGTAGGAACGTTGCCAATGCAACTAAGTTAGTTGATAAGATTTGTCATTTTAGCAAAGTAACTTTGTTATAGGTAACAATGTTTACTTTGATACCCACAGCAATGTTACCATGGCTAGTAACTTAGTTGGATTAACAAAGTCGAATCGAACAATAAAAACGTTGCCTCTTTAACCAAGGAACTTTGACGGCTCACAAGTAACCAAGTTTTTTTGTTACATTGACAACATTTTTTTCTCAGTGTAGGTATACAATAAGCTTCGAATATCAGGATGCCAAGTCAAACCTATTAAAGGTTTTGTGGCATTTATCTCAGTTATCTTGTAACATATTTATAAGTATATGCAAAATAAATAAAATAAATAAATAAAAATAAAACCTATCATAATTGTATAAACTACATAAATCTCAATTATATATTATATTTAAAGAAAAAACTAAAATAATCTAAATAAAAAAGCAATATAAAATAGAAAACACCGCCTTACTCTAATATCACCTGTAATGAAAAGCTATCGTAACTACTGACGAATTAAAATTTTATCTTTATAGAATTGATGAAATACAATCATGTCCCCTTAGTGCTTGCTGTGTGTGTATAGTGTACCTACCTATCTATTTTGACATTAAAGAAACACTCTTTGGACTATTATGATTTTTAACCGACTTCGAAAAAAGGAGGTTACTCAATTCGACCGTATATATGTTTTTTTTATGTTTGTTCGCGGATAACTTCGTCGTTTATGAACCGATTTTGATGATTCTTTTTCTATTCGATAGAGGATACTCCAAGGGTGGTCCCATGGTCACCAAAGTTAGGATCTGATAATGGAATCCCATAAAAATCGAGGAAAAACCATTAAATTTTTACGTGTGTTCAACGTGTTTTGTGTATATGTTACGTGATTACTCCGCCAATTGTTGACCGATTTTCAAAATTCTTTTTGTATTCGATAGAGTATACTAGGGATGGTCCCAAAGTCACCAAAGACAGGATCTGATGATGGAATTCCATGAAAATCGAGGGAAACCCTAATTTAGGGTTTCTTTCACTAAAAAGACTTCATTCACTAAAAAGTTAAAAATAAAAAATATTTTACAAAAAATGAAAACCGACTTCAAAAACACTGAAAAGCTAAAAATAATATAAGAATAGGTACAGACAACATCACACTTCTATATTGAAGTCGGTGACAAATTTTAAGACTTTCTATATAGGAGATCATCGTTTGGTACCGACTTCAATATAGAAGTGTGCTGTCTGTACCTATTCTTATATTATTTTTAACTTTTCAGTGTTTTTGAAGTCGGTTTTAATTTTTTGTAAAATATTTTTTTGTAATTTATTTTTGGTCTCCTTTATACGTAAAGAGACCAATTCACCTCAAACAAAATCTGTGGCTGCTTTAAGTGTCAGGGTAATTTTTTGCGCAATCCACGTGTCAAGACCAAGTCACGATATGAATCTTTATTCTGGCTCATAGGTATGCATACCGCTATACTACCTACTTATGCTGGAGCTATTTTTAATCACTTTAACGCTTATTATTTAACATAGGCGGCCGAAAGAGTATAAATCACCTACTACTATTTCAAACTAGCCGTCCGGGTCCGGACAGACTTCGTTCTGTGAAAAATTATTTACTCTGTAATTTGTATGGGAAAAGAAAAGTGTTGTTCTTACTATTTTCCAGGCCATTTTTATGTTTTTCTCTCCATAAGAACCTTCCTTATGCCTCAAAGAAAATATAAAAAAATAGCCGAGTCGGTCCACCCCTTTCCGAATTTTGCGCTTAGCAACACATTTGGCGATATATTTTTATTTATTTTTAAGTAGATATACTACTAACAAATATCGCATCAAACATATATCTCAACAAATAGGTATATCAGTAATTTTTAAATTACGTCGATGAACAATTCTCACATTTTAATCAGTAGGTATACGATATAGAACAAATATACCGGGTGTAACGGAATACCGAAATAATATTTAAGGTTGTTGATTAACAAAAAAAATGTTTTATGACTATTCCTTGTATTTTTATTATATGCCTACTTTCGATTTAATACGCTTAACTGTTAAGCGAATTAAATCGAAAGCAGGCATATAATAAAAAAAATACAAAGAATAGTCTTAAAACATTTTTTTTGTTAATCAACAACCTTAAATATTGTTTCGATATTCCGTTACACCCGGTATAGGTACACTAGCATTTGATTCCCTTTACAATTCTCCCCCCCCCCCCCTCCCTTTTACACCATTACGGAATGATTTCGGGGATAAAAACAATTCTTTATCCTTCCCCACAACTCAAACTATCTCCATACCAAATTTCATCTTAATCGGTTCAGCGGTTATGATTACCCATACAAACTTCCACCCCCTTTTCGCCCCCTTAAGGGGTGGTTTCTGTGATAAAATCTATTCTATGTCCTTTCCTGGGACTCAAACTATGTCTATACCAAATTTTATTTAAATCGCTTCAGTAGTTTTGGCGTGAAAGCGTGACAGACCGACAGAGTTACTTTCGCATTTATAATATTATAGTATGGATTATCACCCTAAAACTGCCGACATTTAGCTACAGACATTTAGTGGTGCCATTTAGTAATTATCAAAGCACCAAAAAAGTGAGATTAGAAGAATAGTTTATGCCCAGCATGCCTGGTGCACCGGCAACCTGTGCACAGTGACTTTAGGTAAGCATGCATTATTATTATATCCATTATAAGTATTATGATTATATATATATTATGATTATATCCACAGAACACAATGAGAGGTTATTATTATTAGCTTAATACCAAAGTAGGTATGCCGATATCTACGTAGGTATGCCGATATCTACCTAGCATACCGACTTACGTTAGTTAGTAGTCCATTGCGTGCATATCATTTCAATGTTTACGACTAAATTAGATTGGGGACACAGCGTAACTGCGTAATTATTCGCTATGGTGCCCAGTGACTCCTAATAACACGCAATTATTTTGCCTTCATCTAAAAACCTGAAATTATTCATAGTGTATCTCGATTGTTAAAATAACTCGAAAATTACAAATGATTTGATGTTTCCTGCTGCTATAGTATACATTGTCACGAGATAATATCAGATATGCAGACGATTCGGCACTTCTTCCGCACTCGATAGTGAACGTGCAAATATTGTTCGATATCTATACTATATAAAGCTGGATTTGGAGGCCCAAAATTAACTTGAAAAAGGCAAAATATATAGTCACTATGCCACTTATTGTAGAAGGAAAAATTGGCTATATAGACAAATGCTCCGAATATATTGGAGAGACAGAGTCCAAAACGAAGTCCATAAAAGAATGTTAAAAAAACATTTCAGTATACCTAGCAACCTACCTAGGTAAGTACATAGATGGGACATTGAAATAAGCAGTCTTTTTTGTTGCGAAATTAAATACTAAAATAGATGAAGTAAGGATACAGCTGATCAAGTTTAAATGAACTTCTTCAACTCTGTATGAAATGTAATACTTTTAGTCTTTCATAGAGATGACGGTTTACTAAAAGGGATAATCTCCGTAAAACCGAATTATGACGATCTGCGTGTTAAATGTTAAGTACTGCTTCCAAGATTTATTTATTTATTTATTAGATTTGTTTATCATTACAAACATCAAACACCGTACTGATATCGAAATGATATTTTTTGTAAAATAATTTGTATGTTAATCTTTTTAGTGAATTGAGAAACCCTAATTTAATAACAATTAAATTAATTTGTTATTTGTTACAGAAATTTGTTCCGGTCTGGGCGTATGTGCATGTGATATTCTATGTTTGTAACTGCACCCACGACACAGGAGAAAATCCTAGTGTGGAGCGGCGTTTTTTTTTTTATAAATAAAAAAAAATATTAACATTTAAATTAAGGTTTCGCTCGATTTTCATGGTATCCCATCATCAGACCTTGATGACCTTGGGACCACCCCAAGAGTATATTTTATCGAATAAAAAAATAATTTTGAAAATCGGTCTAGAATTGGAGGAGTAATCGCGTAATATACACACAAAACACGTTGGACACACCTAAAAATTTAAGGGTTTTCTTTCCTCAATTTTTATTGGATCCCATCATCAGGTCCTAATTTTGATGACCTTGGGATCACCTCAGAAGTATACTCTATCGAATATAAAAATAATTTTGAAAATCGGTCCAGAATTGGCGGAGTAATCGCGTAACATACACACAAAACACGTTGGACACACTTAAAAATTTAAGGGTTTTCCTCGATTTTTATGGGATTCCATCATTAGATCCTAATTTTGATGACCTTGGGACCACCGTTTGAGTATACTCTATCGAATACAAAAAGAATTTTGAAAATCGGTCTACAATTGGTGGTGTAATCGCGTAACATACACACAAAAAAAACATACGCATCGAATTGAGAACCTCCTCCTTTTTTGAAGTCTGTTAAAAAGTAAATCGACAGTAGACACTACCTAACAAACTTCAGTAACTAAATTGGTATGTAATATATATTATTGTAACATTAAGAGCAAACCGATGTTGTAACATTAACAGTTAAAATAGTTACATTACATAATACTGCCATAATCATTTCAAAGTTTACCTATGTTTGCGTTAAGCCTCAGAATATTTAAAACAACGATGTTTAACTATAAAAACGTTTCCATTTTAAATTAAACGGCTGTTCAGTCAAAACAAATTAATAATGAGTCTGAAATTGCATTTAGTAGCTATCTGCTGACAAACACGTCAATTATGTTAGGATACGGCTTTCGATCTAGAAAGTATTACATCAAAATAATTAATTTTTCACTAACTGCGTTAGCATTTCACCACAGCTCAAATAATATGTCCCCACTGAGGGACTCGAGCCTTTTTTTTAACGAGGTGGAATCCTGTTGCGCACCATACCTGCCGATGGCCAGTCGACAGGCGTGTGGTCTGTGGTGTGGGACTCCCCCGCTCTGTGCAGGGTCTCTACCACGTTGGTGGCTGGAAGGAGAGGTGGTGGGCTCCTCCTTTGGAGGTCCTTCATTTTGCCTCCAGCTCTGCAATCTTCTCCTTCTCGACCTTTAATTCTGCCTCCAGACGGGAGTTCTAGCTGCAAGTGCACCGTCTCATTAGAGACTGTGCGCGCTGCCAGTGTTTTGGCGTGCTCCCGGAGGTCCTTTGCTGCTTGTTAAAGCTTCTTCACGAAGGTCCTCTTCAAATTCGATGACCTTTCGACCACGTAATTTATAACGGCCAGTGCTTGACCCATGCGCTCGTTATTGGTGAGCATTAGGACTTTACCTCCGCTCTCCTCAAGTGTTGTCAAAACCACCGTCGCTAGTGTTGTTGCGTGTACGCTTTGTGTTTATAGGCTCTCTCGGCATTTCTAGGAGCTCCCTCTGGGCCTGTAGTTGTAATTCCAATGCCTGGAATTGGCATATAGCCTTTGCCAACCCTACATATTCACCCGTTGTTGGCGGGCGGCATCACCCCACACCAAAATCTAAAGGCTAGCGAGAGGGCCTTTAGGTTTTGGTGTCTTAAAGGAAGATAGCGGAACATCTTCCACAGATGGATCGTCGCTATCTTCTCCTACTTCCCGACTTCTCTTTCGACGAGTGCTTGGGGCATGAGTACCACTATCCGTACTCATTAAGGAAGAGCATTCCGACAGGTAGTCAGACTCTCCCGAGATCGGAAACATGTCTGAACCCTCATAGCTAGTCATGAGGTCAGAAATCCCGACCCTTCTCCTGCCACCTTTGCGTCCGGTCGCATTTGTACCCCTTGAGGACTCGGGAACCGCCGTCAGGGGTTGTAACTCTCCTGCCGCCTCGGTTGAATCAATAGTATTTCCACCAGCCGGCCCGGAGACCGTGGTAAGCGCATCGTCGCTCGGAAGGATGGAACTCGGGTAAGCCAGCCTCAGATACGCCTGGCTGCCCGCAGCCGCCTCATGCGGTACTACGGGGGGGACTGATACCCCCTGGGGACGTTTTTCTTACTTGCCGAGGCTTGAGCTTACCCTAAGTTAGGGTGTTCAGACTTTAGGCAACCACGCTGGCCCAGTGCAGATTGGCCGACATTAGCATAATAAATATTTAGATAGATTAAAAATAAGATCGGAAAAAAAAACTGTAAAATAATTAAAAATATGGTAAAATCTACCTATCAAACTTCAATTAACGTTTCATTTTCAAAATTAACAGAACACGCTGAGGAGTTCCAGTTAATAGTTGTGTAATATGTTTGTGCTTCCAAAGCGTAACACGTCTTTATTATCAGGGTAATTTCCGTTCGACAATCATGTCCCCAGTTCAACCCATTAAATGAAGTTAACCCGTGAATTATTTCTGAGGTGCTCTTTCAGCATGTGACTAAATTATCAGTACCTGACAACTTTTAGAACGAAATAAAGTGCAGTTATATGAAAAAAAAATCCGCGTACATACTTTAATTTTAGATACCAATTTGAAGAGTAATAGGGATCAATAAACTACGCTTTCTTACCTGGTCATTATGCTATTGTTCTATTTATAAATGGCCCGTTGCCTAATTTAATGGTTTGGGATCATTCACATTACTGTTATCTATGCACAATTTGAACAATGCGATACCAGCTTTTGTCTAGTGAATGTGGGAAATGAAAAATCATAGAATCCCTCGTTGCTTCCATCCACCCACAAAAACTAGAACGGTCAGAATAACGCTAGCTATAATATGTGATATAGCTTCATCGTCAATACAAGATCAAAAATCACATTTTAAACGACATTTCCAATAACTTTCAACAATTAAGATTGAATTATCTATTTAAAAATTCTTACAGGTTTTACATTCTAACACTTTGAATCTTGACGCCGTTGAATTTTCATAGTATTGTAATTGCCAATAATAAATGCAGAGAGGAGTTGGTAATCTAGACCCTTAGATCATGAAATGCTCAAAGTCTGGACCCCACTTGTTATATAACCTTCGGGAAAAAGATTACTCGATTTAAAAATGAAATGAGTACTTCCCTTTTTCTTAATCGTTTGCCTTTGCCATGCTTTATTATGAATAAAAAATCGCTGAATACCTAGTATCTATCCATATATTCTAGTTTCATAAACAAAAACCGGCCAAGTGCGTGTCGGGCCACGCGCAGTGTAGGGTTCCGTAGTTGCAAATGCCAACTTTGAGTTCACACTCACACCTCACAACACGTTGCTATTAAATTAGGCATTATTATTATTATTAAAGCTGCAATGATTTTATATTTCCTTAACTTCACGTGGTTCGTAAATTTATATTCAGTACTAATTTTCAAATAAATACTTTTCCGATTAATTTTATAAGTTGGTCGTATAAAACATAGTACTCAACTCTGATAGTTTTTATTTAAAATTCGTTATATAGGTATACTACTGTTGTAATTTTTTTTCACGTGTACATTTATATAACCATTTAGCAGATAGAGGGGGTGGGGACACTTACCTCTAAAAAAAATTTGCAAAATTCGAAAAATGGTAATTTAAACCTTACATTATTTTCTAAAGACCTATTCAACAATACCCCACACGATGGGTTAGTCGAGAAAAAAAATTGACCCCCACTTTACTTGTATACGAGCTACACTAAAAAAATTTTTTTTTTCCAATTTTTTTTCTACCACTTTTTTTTGGCATGATTAATATACCAAATTACAGCTATCTAGTACTAGTAATCTCTGAGTAAAACCGCGGACAGACAGACAGACATGGCGAAACTAAAAGGGTTCTTTGTTTACTAAGGAACCCTAAAAATTTGTCCATTTACTTGTTTTTCAGAATAGGTTAAAATACCTGGGTACCGGGTTATTTTTTCACCAACTTATGTGAGAATGTGATGTGATATGATCTTATGTAAGTCACACTAGAATAGTTAACGTCTTTTTAAATTATACTTACATATATTCCAATATATCTTTTGTCAAAATATTCAACCTCTACTTCTCATGACGCTAATGTCTCTACGAAATGTAGAATTTCTAAGATGTTTAAATTCTTCATCATCATCATAACAGCTCATATATGTACATCCCCACCGAGGGACTCGAGCCTACCCTAAGTAAGGGTATATAAGGCCTTAGTCAACCACGCTGACCCAGTGCGGATTACTTCACATACACCTTTGAATTTCTTCGCAGATGTATGCTGGTTGCCTCACGATGTTTTCCTTCACCGTAGGAACGTCAGACAAATGTACATAATTATGAAATTTAATGTATTATTTCAGCAACATTTGGTATCTGGTCTCCTAGTCTATCAACGCGAAGTAACTGAAACTGAAACTTGTCCGACAAACTTTCGCCTATCTATATCAGCAAACAGATTTTCGCTATGTCCTTTCGTTTTCGAGATCCGTGTGGCTCAGCTGGGATCAGCCACACCCTTTAAATACTTACTAGACCAATAAATCCCTAAAACTCGTTTGGGCTTAGCATCATTTTTTATCCCTATCAGTGACAGGATACCGCGATAATTAACATGACAGCTTTGTTATGACCTTCATAACTATATACATACATGTGATATACTTCATACTAAACATATGAGAAGCTCGGTGGGGCGTAGTGGTTCGAAAACTTTGGTTTAAATATTGTAAATAAAGCAACCTTCGTCATGGTTCGACCAGCCCCCGTATTACGGATCGTTTATGACATGACATGGTATAAATTTGCAATATTTAGAATGTCTAGAAATGCTCATTTACTTGTCCTTACTCTACTGATATGATTGCTAGGGTATAATTTCGATAATGTCATCATGCCATAACCCTTGAAAGACATATTTATGAAGTGTTGATCCGTAAAAAGGCAAATAAATTTTATGTCATCATGATATCATTTGTAATCATGAGATCCGTAATCGGCCCCCTGGTTGGGCGACCAAAACTTTATGATCTCGAGGTCCTCGGTGCTTCGGAAGGCACGTCAAGTCGTTGGTCTTACAACCTTGCAACATTTTACCCATCAATCCACATTGGGTCAGCGTGGTGGTGTTATAGCCCCTACTCCTCATGTGTTTCCTCCATGAAGAAAGGTCTGTGCCCAGTAGTGGGACTTTAATAGACTAATTAATCGTTAATGATAGTGAATGCTTCACGATCTCCATGTCTTTCATCCCAATAGGTGCAGCCCGTGCAGCCATTGTCAAGGAATAGCTCAAGTGAAGCCTTCATGACTCTACAGTTGTGGTTTGATGCGGTGGAGACTTTACGCTATAATAAAGATATTCTATCGATACGAAACTACCTATACATTTTATATAAGATGATGGAAAATATAAAAAGTTCTGAGCCAGCCTATATTACCCTAGTTTATCGCCATAATAACAATGTTAATAGCAATGTTGTGTTCCGACAGTTAAGAGGACTGTGAAGTGCCAATTCATGGCTCGAGTATGAATTTTTAAAAATGCATTTTGTTGCACACCGCTTTGAGATGAAAGCCCGAGGCAAGTGCCTACATTTCTTACTGAAACATTGTTTCGGGCGATAACTGTTTTACCCCCCTAAACCTTTACGAAATTAGACACTTTTGGTCTCATTAAATTCAGTATACCTCAATCTATGTTTGTACGTTTTTTTTTTGTAATTCAGTATAATTTAGTTGAAAAAAGATAAAAATGCTCGAGGTAGTTTTTAAGTCTAAAATATAGATATTTAGATGCTAATAATTTATATTCTGAGCAATATTACTTCAAAATCAAAACGTACAAACCTGGTACTTTATTATATCTATAACATTTCGAAAAGTTATAAAAATTGAACTATGTAAAGAGGGAGAAAAGCGTTATCGCTTTTTGTATGAAAATTTACAGCTTCACAATCCTCTTAAAAGTAAGATAGCAAATTCCTCAGTTGTTAAGGAGTCGTTTTCGTCTTAAGCAAAATCGTCACATGCCATCCAGGTGAGATGAACGCCAAGAGCTTTCCCATTGTCTGTAAAAATCTATCAACTTTCTGACAGCATGGTACAACGAGATTACTTTTAGTAATAAAAAGATAACACCAATTAAAAATTGACGATGACACACTCTATAGCCGTGTTAAGCACGCCCTGCGTGCAAGAAGAGGTGAAAGATAATAGTTATGTTCACAAGGAAGCATTTATTGTGAAAAAATTAGGGGGGCCTCAACGGATTCTGTTCAATAGATCACAATTGATAAAGGGGGACACTTAAGGGGTCCTAGTCGAGACAGACGCAGGCTAATTGTAGAAAGGTGCGAGTAAAAACATAGACAAATGGTTACGGGTTATAAACCAAAATAAATCGTTCACCATCCGATTTTGGCAGGTATATACACATCATCATAGCAGCACATAAGTATACGTCTCCACCGAGGGGCTCGAGCCTACCCTAAGTTAGAGTTAAACAACAAGAATCTGTAAATATTTCTTTTGCTATAAAGGAATTTATTATAATTATTATTATTTTGTACTTTGTTTAGCCAAAATAGTCTTTATTGACTGTCAATAACTACGTATCAACAACCAATTCAGAAATCTTTACTTGACTGTTTGTTTCGTAAAGAATAAAGGAACTTACAAATTTTATATTTGTGACTGCATTTTCTTTAAAAATGCTAAATAATTTTAAAATATGATGCAAATAAATCAAACACGAGATTTTTTTGCGATTTGATTTGCGATTGTGATGCTTCATCATTAAATTGGCTTATGTTTGTTTACAGGAACATGGGTGAATTAGGCCACAAATTAGGTCTGGACGAACTAGCGGGAGGAGCCGCAGGAATTAGTAAAGCTCTGCTCGCTGAATTCATTGGTAAGTTTCACTTAAGCCTTTATAATTTATTTATCTTTGTACATAATCAGTGTCAATCCTCGCTAAATCCAAACAGCTAACCAATTTAAAAATAATTGGAAACTTAAAAGTTTCCTGTCTTTATATTGAGCTAGCTAAACGTCTACCAGACTATAATTCCCTGCCTACGAATTTTGCATCTCAACTGTAAAACGGAATACACAAAACAAAATTTGCAATGTTTTTGTAACAGCGGAGCGAGATAGTTCGATTTCATTTAGGGTTACCATCCATGTCAGGGAGGATGCCTGTTGAGGATAGACAAAACGCCTGATGTTTCGGAAAAATGCCTGGCTTTCCGACGGGGGGGGAGGGGGAGTTGTCCAGATTAAAACTTTCATTTCCCTAGTGTATACTGATACTTGGAAGGAAAAGCTTATTCTATTTATATGTTCATTTTCAATGGGGTAGACCGGATCCCAAGCCTACGCCAATGTATTTGAGCTATTGAGACCCGCGAAATTCAGAAATGCCTGTCCCAGCGTAGCGCCGGCGGCACGCGTATCTAAATCGTAAAATGCCTGTCAAATGCCGCGAACGTCTGTCAGATGGTACCCTAATTTCATTAGACTTTTATCTACCTATTTCAACATCAACAGTACCTACTTACTTTGCAATTGTTCGAACACAAATCGCGCTTGTCGAATTAAGCTTCTTTCTGGGCTTTAATTGTTACCTAAATTATGATATAACATGTAGGTATGACGATTTCAAAAAATATTTGCCTCTGACTCAATTGATTTATGATAATGTTCTTATATTAGCAATGACACATTGCAGCACTATAAGTAATTGATTATCGCATGGACTTGACTGACTGACTTGATCATTATTATTAAAATGGTTTTACTATGGATTTTATTCACTCGGAGTATCTTGATCTTTCTCACATATCGCAATGAATTTATATTGAGAAAATTGAGTAAAAAAAATGTACAAGCCTTAATCTTGCGCTTGGAAAGCCTCCGCTATTCCTTGCGGCATAAGAACCGTCCATTGGTCAAACTGTAAAGTCTAACCTCTTTCTGTGTTTTGTGAGCCTAATACACGTGTGTGTATTAGCTGTAACAAAAAACAGTATTTTACAAAAAAAAGCGACCAAGTACGACTTGGTATAAGTATAATAAGTTCCTTACTGCAATATTTACGATTTACAGTTTTTTCCGTTACTCAATAGTCTAACAACAGGTTTTATTGTCTCTATGAATTACGCTAATTTTATTTTTAGACTTTACTAAGATTTCGTTTAATATTCCACGTATAGATGTGTCGTGGATCGTGATTTTGAGAATATAAGCCATCTAAGTGCTTCGTCCTGGACATTCAAAATAGACTCCGGCGTTGGTTTAGTGGGTAAGTCCCAATTAAGCAAAGGAGAGTGCGCGCCTATCTGGAGTCGTTAATTTTGATCATGTGCCTGAATGAGATGGCCTGAGCTTAGGAAGAACGATGTGCGCTTGTACTGGGGACGGGCGTAAAGATTGTGTTGACAGCATGTAAATACTCTCACTGGTCGAGAGCTTCCTTCAGTTACGGTAATCACAAAACATCAGGTAGACCTTTGGATATTACTGCCCCTTATGTAAATTATATAATTATAGACCTACTGTTTTTAATTACGTATATTTGTTCGCAGGCAACGTCCTCTTGAATCTGTTCGGGTGCGGCTCGTGCATCAACATCACACAGGGCACCAATGCGGCACCAGATATCGTCTTAATCTCTCTTACCTTCGGCCTCACTGTATTCGCTGCTATTTCTGTAAGTTTGTAGCTGTAACCAAAGACATCAAAATATCCATACTAATATTATAAATGGGAAAGTGTGTGTGTGTGTTTGTTTGTCCGTCTTTCACGGCAAAACGAAGCGACGGATTGAAGTGATTTTTAAGTGGAGATAGTTGAACGGATGAAGAGTGACATAGGCTACTTTTTGTCTCTTTCTAACCCCCCACTTCCCTAAAATGAGGGATGGAAGTTTGTATGGAGTATTCCGCAATTTTCAAGGTAGAAAGCTAAAAATTGATATGCGAACTATTTGTGACTAAAAAAAATCGTGCATCATTTTTTTTGGAAATCTGCCCCCAACCCCTTAAAAGAGGGGGTGAAATTTTATATGGGACTTTTTGCAGTTTTCAAGGTAGGAAGCTAAAAATCGGTACACAGACTCTTTGTTACCAACAAAAAATACCTGCCTTATTTTTTTTTTAAATCTTCGGTGTTACCCCGAATTTAACGCGAGCGAAGCCGCGGGCAAAAGCTAGTATGTATATAATCCCGCTGCTGAGCTCGTCCTTCGACGGGAAGGAATTGGCCTATTACATCATTCTGGTCAGAAGAGTTGTGGTAGGGTTTTCTTTCAAGTTTTCCATCTCTTCGCACTGGTATAGGTAATTGTAGTCTTAGTCGGATCTTAGAACATCCACAGGATGAAGGGAGTGATGATACATATCTCAATCCGTCATTTCACGAATGACTTTTACTCAATAATTTATATCTCTGTTAGGAATGCAAGATGGTCGTCTGGTCGTCTGCTCCATAGCACAACCACCTAATGCGATATTATAAAGCGATTTATCCCATTAAACTGTGATAATACCATAAAAACATATTGTTTTGACAGTTCATCGCGATAAACCGCTTTATCATATCGTGTTTTAGTGGTCTTGCTACGGGGGCTGGCCGTCTGGTCAAGGAAGCAGGTAGGCTTATGATCACAGTACGCCTAGGTACTCGATCATACACATTGTGTTCATCAGAAAATAAGTGACGTCCGGCGGCCCTCGGATCTCGGTCTATAGCTGTCACGATTATGCCAAGTGCCAAATCTAAAAGTTACGATTAAATATTTCCAAACTATTTCCGATAATTATGTGCTAAGCTTTGAACTGCATCGACGAGTAGTAAAATTTCATGATAACCCTATAACACGGTGTAAATATAATAATGATAGCGTTATCTAGGAATAACTTATCTGGAGTAGCAGGTGTGTTAAGTATTCACTAATATGGTTTATATTACCTGTCGTTCAGAAAAAATCCCTTACACAAAAACGGGTAGTAGAGATGCCAAACGCGAGCTAACGGTCTCTTTTAGCTGTGGAAAAAGCAAACGCAATAAAAAAATATGACCTTTTATGGCGCATTGTTCCCATATAGTGCGATTTCACAAGGGAATCAATCCAGGATACTTCCCGTTGAACTAGACTCATCAAATTTGGAAGGAGCCAATGTCTTACAACACACCCCACACGTAAAGGTAAAAACTGAAAACCGTAAATATTGTATTAAGGAACTTATTATACTTATAACAACTCGCACTTGGTCGGTTTTTTTGCACACTTTAATTTTGTTGTCTACTCTACTCATATCAACACTTGACATTCTAAAACGAAATTATTAAAGTACCTAGTCAATCTAAAGAACTAGAATTTTACAATATTATATTTTTACAGGTACCTACTAAAAAAATAGTCATTACATTAATGTTAATAGTTTCTCTACAAACCCACATTATGGAAATCTGTACATAGATATGCCTTATCGTGCTCTCTGAACGACCTAAATAAATGCATCGGTCAATGTTACCAGCACAAACTTGTACTACGCTTATGATTCGATAGACTATTTTACTGGAATTGCAAATTTTAACTGCAAATAGTTCTTTCGAAAAAAAAATACAATACTAGCTGCCCGTCTATTTTACTGGAATTGCTAATTTTAACTGCAAATAGTACTTTCGAAAAAAAATTACAATACTAGCGGCCCGCCCTGGCTTCGCACGGGTATTTAACAAACATTATAAAAAACTTTTTGAATATATATATTTAATCGCCTATTATACTAATAGGCGATTGCATTGAATAGGCTCCGAATCTACAAACAATGTATGATAAATAAACAAACAATAAATCTTTCCCCTTTATAAAATTAGTACCTATAGATGTAATTAATACCACTGTTAAAATACATCATGTTATGTTTGATGCGTATGATGTCACTAGACGCCAGAGCTCGTTCAGAATTTGTGGGTAGTGGAGTCGCAGTGTGGACCTTACCTAGCGCACCCATAAGGGCAGGGAGAACACCGGGGGGTTTTAGTGGGTAGGAGAGCTCACATGCTCGTCATGTAGCCAACGGCGGGTACGGTGCGGTTACGCATTTCCCCCCGAGAAAAAAAGACCTCGTTCAGAAAATGCTGTGAGTGGTCAGGACTTGTGAACTTGCGATTTAGATTGGGGCTTTAGCTCTAGTTACAGGAACTGTTTGGTGGATCGTATGCCTGTTTACCACCTATGTTGTGTAACCAGAGCAAGACTTGGTACTAAACCGTATCTACGTGTACCTCACAAAGCAGCTGTGTTCTGTTCTGGTTGTTTTTTTTATAAATGGTAAGATAGGCAGTAACTGGGTCCTACTGTGACTATACATCCTATATCTTAACTAGACAACGTACACTCTGATGCTTGTAGGGGTAGGATTGTAGCTGGGGCGGATCTAGGATGGCATTTTGGGTTCTGACCATGTTATTGAACGCGTTAAGATCACGTCTTAAAACACTGCTTTCATCAGTGGAATTTGTCACAAAAGATGCTATCTTCTAACGCCACTAATAATAATGCCACATACCGATCAGCCCGCTCTGCTATACCGAGCACGTGGAACTCGAGCATGGGCGACAATTTCCCGCAGCACAAGTTCAATGTCTGTGGCGTTTCGTCAGGCAATCGGCCACGTGTCCGGCGGGCACATCAACCCGGCGGTGACGGTGGGCCTCGCGGCGACCGGGCGCGTGAAGGCGGCGCGCGCGGTGCTGTACATCGTCGCGCAGTGCGCGGGCGCCGCGGCCGGCTCGGGCCTGCTGAAGGCGTTCACGCCGGAGCGCGCCGCGGGCTCGCTCGGCGTCACCGGGCTCGGCAGCGACGTCACGCCGCTCCAGGGGTTCGGCATCGAGTTCTTCCTCGGCTTCGTGCTCGTCTTCGTCGTGTGCGGGGTGAGTGCAAAAATTGTTGAAAAAATTATTTGAAAAAATAAAATGCTGAAAATTTAATAGAAACAAGGTTTTGTTACTTTTATCCTCTATTTTTATCTTAATGTTTAAACCTTGAGAAACCCAATATTTGTACAAGCTTTTATTTTTTATTTACTTTCACCTGTCGCAGTGTCTGCAAGTAATGAAATCTTGCAAGTTAAATTTGACCCACGTCCCACTTCGCTTTCCGATTGAGATGTGCAATGTATATCGCGTGACAATGCAATAATATGATAACATGGAGCTGCAGGCCAATTATGGATCTTTCATCGTATGACATGGTATAAATTTGAGAAAAAGAAGTCATGAAATGCTGCATTTGGTATAACCGATCTCCAATGATATCATCACTATGGTATAATTTCAATGATGTCATCATTAAGTAATGAACAAAAGATCATAAATCTAAGCGGAAATCGTATTTTTCGTTTTGCACTATGATATCATATGATATCATTTGCAAAACCATTAGATCGGTAATAGGCCCGCAGATCTAATACTGGAGTACGTAGTACTATTATATCTTCTGTGACTGGAGCTGGAAGGTGGCCATAGAAACTCCGCAATAAAACGACACAACCCCATCGAGTTTGGGCTCGTCTGATTCGTATTGACGAGTAGGTACTAAAAGCTTGTATTTAAAAGGGTATTTCTTTTTAATATTTTTTATAGGTATTATTTCACCAAACATTCCACTTCAATATAAACGTCCGCTGTTGGGCACGGATTCGACGAGTAGGATTTGGTTTTCTACACCACGCTGACCAGTTGGTTGGTGTTGGTTTTTCAGGTATACATAAAGTACTCTGTGGGTTTTTGTTATGTGATTCTGGTAAACTCCCTTAGTCGGTGTTTACGACATCCACGGGAAGGAAGGTAGTGGTACGGGAAGGAAAAAGAATACAGAACGGAAAAGTAACAAAATTCACTAAATTATATTTAATCATTTTGATGTAAAATATAACTGCCAAGTTGCCCTCAGTATTTGCAACCATTACAAAACTTCACTTAAACAAAAATCGTTGATTCTGTTCTATATATTAAAAGTGTTGTTAGTGCGTAATTAATAATAATGAATTTTTACCGCTTGTTGTAGTTTGTTTTTGAATCGAAAATTCAACTTATTTATTCCTTGAATTACTATACAGAAATAGTTACAAAATTCCAGTCTAGACGAAAAACAACAAATCTCACTAATCATTACCTACACTAACGAGCAAAAAATACAAACAATTTTCTCAAAAACTATCAAGGTTGTCTTATTTGTACGAGTAATTTTCGTTGACTCACGAGCTCGCGACTAGAGATACACTTTAATTATTTTGGTAATCTTTTTGACCACCAATGCATAGGCGTAGATATGACCTACCGATGGGGGGTGTCCAGACTGAAGACTTTAATTTGCCTAGTGTATGGGTACCTACACTAAAAACTTCATTCTATGTAGTATAAGTTGATTTACAATGGGGTGTGTCCGGAAATCCGGACCCTGAAGCCCCTTCTCCCCCCCCCCCCCCCCCCCCGCCTTACTGCACCAATGTGTATATTAACATCAATTTCCTGATATTATACAACTACGCGATCGCTTCTATTAATCAATTTACTGAATGTTTTATATTACAAGTACACGTAGGTACAATATGCCTACTGCCTACTTGGACTGTAAGTTATTTTATAAGATTCACTCCAGACATTTTTAACCGACTTCAAAAAAGGAGGAGGTTCCCAATTCGATACGTATGTTTTTTTTGTGGGTATGATACGCGAGTACGCCGCCAATTGTGGACCGATTTTCAAAATTATTTTTGTATTCGATAGAGTATACTCCAAGGGTGGTCCCATAGTCACCAAAGTTAGGATCTGATGATGGTATCCCATGAAAATCAAGGAAAACCCTTAAATTTTAAGGTGTGTCCAACGTGTTTTGTGTGTATGTTACGCGATTACTCCGCCAATTGTGAATCGATTTTCAAAATTCCTTTTGTATGCGATAGAGTATACTCCTGGGGTGGTCCCAAGGTCACCAAAGACAGGATCTGATGATGGGATCCCATGAAAATCGAGGGAAACGCTAATTTAATACCAGCTCAGAGTTGTGGTATTAAATTAGGGTTTCTCTCACTAAAAAGATTTCATTCCCTAAACAGTTAAAAATAAAAACATGATATACCTAATGTATTTTTTAATAAAATAAATATTTTACAAAAAATAAAAACCGACTTCAAAAACACTGAAAAGTTAAAAATAATATAAGAATAGGTACAGACAACATCACACCGACACCGACACCGACTTCAATATAGAAGTTTGATGTTGTCTGTACCTATCCTTATATTATTTTTAACTTTTCAGTGTTTATGAAGTCAGTTTTTATTTTTTGTAAAATATTTATTTTATTATATATAGGTAGGTATATCATGTAAGCACCCAAAGATAACTTTTCTTAGACACACACACACACAATAATATCAATAATAAATATCTTCATCATAAACCTTTAAATTACCATTTAACAGCAGTTCACTTACGTATCACTGAAATATTGAGTTCTATGCAGGACTCGGAAACCGGTTATAATCTCTAAACCAAAATACCAAATGGATTGAGGTCAAGGTTCTAGTTACCGGCGATTTATGGGTTAAAGTGGAAAACCTTTTTTTTTAATTTTGATCCTATTCTTCGAAATAACCAATTGATTTGAGTTTCAAGAACATTGGCGAGCACCAATTCGCTATTTGTAGTAAATATTTTTCGTATATATGTATAAACCGTCGCTTCATGGGAGCTCCCACTCCCACAGATTATTTATTCGACAGCCTTGCGAAAAAGAACGTTTCTTTTTATAAAAAAATATTTGTTGTTTTCCTTTTAACTCTGGTATTTCTTAACCAGTCCCGAGCCCTGGTTCTACTATGTTTGATAGTCTACTTAGTGCTTCATAAAGTTACCCATATCGCATGTGATATGAATTCCCAAGAGATCACCAATGCATTGCCAGCCATCAATTTCTTAACAGTTATCATTTTCAATCAGGTCGTATCGTAGTCGCGTGCAGTTTGCCCTTTTCCAGCTGACATTTACATCGTCTGACAACGGATCACTTTCGTGACAGGGTATTATCAACGGTAATCCTCGCCTGCATTTGTTTATTCAAAAGAAGACGTGATGGCTGGAACATAACTCTTTTGAATGCAAATTAAACCATACATTTAAGCTAGTTTCTAAGGATCTTGCGGAGATTTTCTGAAATGCCATGGTAACATCGCTTTCAAGTGACGTTCATTATTTTGCTAATTCCCACATCAAGAAATGCAAAAAAAAGATAATACATGAAAGACAATTCTACAAAAAAGGTACCATAAAGTCAATAACCCATTCTAAACA
Source organism: Schoenobius gigantellus (assembly GCA_963935595.1). NCBI lineage: Eukaryota > Metazoa > Arthropoda > Insecta > Lepidoptera > Crambidae > Schoenobius > Schoenobius gigantellus. The sequence goes on along the minus strand of OZ012544.1, from coordinate 22,284,860 downwards.
ATATTATAAAGTTATATCTATTATGTATAATTTATATATTAAAAATTTTTAAATTTACAGATCAACCGTATTCAGGAAATGTTTATACACACTCTATTTTTTAAGAACCGAAAGAATTAGACCATACATTTAGACATACAAAATTGCGTGCTACTCCACTATACCGCTTCGTTTACGAACCAAATGATCATTGTCTTGAAACTTATACTGAGGCAATAAATAAAACGGAAGCACTACGGAGTTTTCATGTCCACAGAAGATATTACGCAAAATTATGCCAATAAATAAAGCTGCGCTAATATTTGCTACAAGCTGTTGATGTTGATCTATTAATTTTTTGACAAACGAAGCCACTATTGGTTTCAACAGAATATTCATATTATTAATTATTATTTATTTTATGATTAATTAAATATAATTTTATAAAAATTTCTACAATGTAATAAACTATAGTTATAATATTATTACAATATATAAATAACGTGACATACATAGAAAATATCGATGGATGCAATGATGAGCGAAGTACCTACGCGATCATATAAGTTCAGCTCAGCAGTTTGTTGAAGACGAACTTGCTGCTGGATCGTTATGTAGGGGTATTTTGGTCCACAGTCCAATTGCAGTGTCCCTTAAAGAATATGGAGTTGCATCTGAAGATGAAGATTTTCACTGGAGCGCTATGGGTGGGTCGACACCACTATGGGTGAATGGCTTTGAGATGAGAAGGCGCATGAGGTCTTTTATTTATATTGAACAAGGTGCAAAGGATTCGTAACTCTACGCTTCCGAATAGGTAGCCACTTAAGTTTACGTCAGTATGATGATACATGGTCGTACTTACGTTACCCGAAATTGAAGCAAATACAGTTTTTCAATAACCGATACTGTTTATCCACAAAAGCTGGATCTATATTAGTACCTACAGCTAAATAAGTCGAAGCGCTTTAGACTGAACGAGAAGAAGCTTGGGAGACGAATTTGAAACGACACAATAAGCTACGCAATAATCACGTAATTACTACTTCTGTGATAATCATTTCGCCTGAAAATAAAATTGTTATCGTGCCTTACTCAGCGACTAAAAATATAAAAATGTAATTTTATCCCTATTTATTATTTTTCCGATATTATAGAACTCGATGCCCAGTAATTTTACTACCTATCTTACCTTTCAATCCGGCACACAGCAATTAAAGCACTGCAGCTTTGCGGCAGAAATAGGCAAGATTTAAGTACCTAAACAGACAATTCAGGTACAAAGTTTCCCTCTGCACCTGTTCTCTTTCCTCTCTGTGTCTCTGTACCTGTGTTTCTTGTCGAACTATTATAAATACAAATCTCTAACCAAACAGCAAACATTCGTGCTTATGACACATTTGTTTTGTTACGACCGGGATTCGTTGTCAGGACCTCTTCTGGTAACGTATCTACTCAGAGTCGCTACCCACAAAATCAGTTATATGCTCTACTAGCTGTGCCCGCGACTTCGTCCGCGTGGAATAGTAACTTTAGGCACGGCAGCATTTTGACTTTTGTACGCATTTTTTTAAAGATATTGATAACAAATAGCCTACTTATACCTTATATAATTAGCTATCTATTAGTGAAAGTCCCGTCAAAATTCCGGAGATTAGCGGAAACAAACAGACAGACAAACAATTTTTTTTAAATTGCATTTAGTAAAAACTTGTTATTTTGACATTACAAACAGACACTTCAATTTTATTTATTTTTATAGATAATCTCTAGATTAAAGATAACAAAATAGTTTCTCATCTATATTTACTGCGTGCCTTCTGCATACACAAAAAAAAAGTAAATACCTTTTTTACTCCAAACGTAGGTATGCGACCCCAACAAGCCTGACAGCAAGGCCACGGCTCCGCTGGCCATTGGGCTCACCGTGACGCTAGGCCACCTGCTGGCGGTGGACTACACGGGCTCCGCCATGAACCCAGCCCGCTCCTTCGGCTCCGCGCTCGTCGCTAACAACTGGCTTAACCACTGGGTAAGTAAAGAAATTATTTTTTTTATAGTTTCTGGGTAGACACTTGTCCTCATCTTGCCTGATGGTGAGCAAAGGTGGGGACTAAGGTGGAACCTTCCCTGCTCATAAGGTGCCAATTCAATCTAGTCCTGAAAAGACCCGGGTTGTAGTGAGGTGGGAACACAGAGGACGGCAAAGAATTCCATTCCTTTGCAGTACCTACGCATTAAAAAAATGGAAACGAAACGCTTCGTGCGGAGCAGTGGAATTTCTACTACTGGGTGGGTCTTTGCCGTTCTCCGGATGCCTCGGTTAGTAACTAGGGAGATGGTGGAATAAGATCAAACAGCTCTTGGGAACACTCTCCGAAATGTAACCTGTAAAAAACCGATAAACGGGCCACTGCGCGGCGATGTTCAACAAGTACCGGTTTCGAGGTCCGCGAATAACATCGTAACAACACGACTCAAATGACATTGTTACATCAGCCACGTACGTTATTTTTTTATACAACTGAGTTGGCAAACAAGCTGGCTGCCAATCTGATTGTGGTACATTATTCGCCTATATAGTACCTACATGTTCCTGTAAGATAAGTAAATCTACTTTTAAACCCGGTTAGAAAAGTCTTTAGATCTACCCAAGAGATTGGGGCTATCTATCTCTTCTGGTTATGTATGAGTATGGGTGCCTATACCTGATTAGCGGGGAGTCCCTGGCTAATCAGGTATATCCAATAAAAACTTCCGGGGTGTTCCGTCAGTCCAATAGTTAGACCTGGAATCTGAATGACCCAAGTCACCAGATCACTCCCTGGACAGTCCGGCCATTTTGTCTGCAATCGGCACCTGCGCAACGGACTAGCACCTAATGTTATGTGCCTCAACATTATAAGCTCATGTACGTCCCCACCGAGGGGCTCAAGCCTACCCTAGGTTAGGGTGTTTAGCTTTAGGCCTTAGTCAACCACGCTGGCCCAGTGCGGATTGGTCGACTTCACATACCTACCTTTTACCACCTTTAAATTTCTTCGCAGATGTATGCAGGTTGCATCACGATGTTTTCCTTCACCGTAAGAGCGTCAGATAAATGTACATATCGTAAAACGAAAAACACATTGGTACATGGCGTTCTCGAACCCCGGACCTCCAGATTGAAAAGCAAGTGCCAAGTCCACAGCGCCATCGACGCTCTTGTGCCTCATGAAAGCATAAATATTAATTAATCAAACAATTATTGGTTTATCGCACCCTTAGGTATACTGGGCAGGCCCAATAGCCGGAGGTGTAGCAGCTGCCTTGTTATACGTCCATGGATTCTCAGCGCCGCCGCAGGAAACGCCGCGATACCGCCCAGTTGCTGCCGATGAGAAGGAGGTAAGCGAACCCGAAGGTGTACGAGAACCACTTAACGAGAGGTGGTTGCATACAAACGAATGTGAACAATGAATGACATAACGTACCCAGTTCCTCTCTTGATAAGTCCAGTTTCAACATCATAAACTAACCATACCTTTCATAGGACATTACAACATAACAAAGTTCGTTCATTTTCAAAATTACAAATTTTAAGTTATCGTATATCCCTTTTTATATTCTGACCAAGTTATTCATACTTATTTGTGTAGCTATAGTAATAAATTAAATTAAGTTTAATAAATAGGTACTAAAGACCAGTATATAGACATGAACTCTTTAATTGAAACTTTCCTCGAGTCGGAAAATCAGTGCTAATCTAATTGTTGTCTTTTATTATCTTTAACTAGTGACATTCAATTATGTTAATCTGCTTAACTGTCGTTAATTGTGTTTATCATAGCTTTAGCTACAAATTTGTGATAAAAATCATTAAAAATCGATTTTAATCCGATGGCCACTAAAGATAATGCAAATCTCTACCAATTAATATTTCAAGGATATAACTAGTAGGAGGTATAAATATCTGTGTTTTCGCTCGGCTATATCTCACGCGTAAGCATTTTTTTTTGGTTCGTGCCTTTAAATCCCTCAATATGTTCAGTAGACTTGAATATTTTATTCTATTTTAGAATCACTCGCTCATGAGTGAATTCTGATTATTGTTGTTCATGCAGTAAAAAATAAAATTACTCTCTCGTTAAAAAATAACTATATTTTTTTAGATGCGTGTGTATCTCTAACGCTTGACGCCAATAAATTTTCGGACTTTTTAAAATCCCCAACTTAAACGATACCATCTGAAAGAAAGAAAGAGGAACGTAATTATTGGCTAGGTTGCGTGCAAATAATCCAATTCGGTCATGTCCTTAAGCAGAACGTCTTGCAAGTCTAGGTGAAGTGTATCTGCATCCATCCATAAACTAGGATAGAAAATGATCACAATCTTGCATTAAGTCATGACCGACGTTTTCATTTGCCTTTTACAAGCGTACTGGACGCCCGGCTGCTTTTGCGTGGACTGTAGAACAAACCGTAAGCTAATACCTACCTACTAATTTACAATGTATCTTTGTATTTTTTATTTTAAATTAGTAGTTAAGATTCAATTGTACTTTTTAAACTCTGAAATCAAGGTTGCGAATCATCAAACAATATTACCTATTGCAATCATCATCATCATCATTTCAACCAAAAGACACCCACTGCTGGACATAGGCCTCCCCCAAGGATCTCCAAACCGATCAGTCCTGCGCCCCCAGTATCCCGCCCCTCAGCGGCTTCCCGCGACCTTCACCAGATCTTCGGTCCACCTTGAGAGGGGACCTACCAATGCTGCGTCTCCCAGTACGCGGCCGAGTCTCGAGGACCTTTCCGCCCCAATGGCCGTCAGTCCTGCGAGCTATGTGTCCTGCCCACTGCCACTTAAGATTTGCAATTCTTTGAGCTATGCCGGTGACTCTATTTCTTCTATGGGTCTCATCATTTTTGATGCCATCGCGTAGAGAAACCCCGAACATAGCCCTCTCCATTGCATTTTGAGTGACATAGAGTTATCTTATGAGACCCATTTTAAGCGGCCACACGTCTCATTTCCGTATGTCATCACTGGCAACACGCACGAATTGTCCAACCGAGTTGGATTCGTCGATTTACCTCTTTCTGGAAGTTGGACTTACCAAGCTGGACTATTTTCCCCAGGTAAACCTATTCGTCAACTACTTCCAGTATAGAGCCTCCAACCTTCACAGTGGTGGGTACTACATGAGAATTCGACATAATTTTCGTCTTGTACATGTTTATTTTAAGACTCACTTCTTGGGAAACTATACAGAAGTCTTCGAGCATTATACCTAGAGCTGCCACGGTCTCAGTCATGGCAAAACGAAGGCGAGTCATGTACTCGCCGTTTATGTTGATGCCGAGTCCCCTCCAGTCCAAACGCTTAAATACATCCTCTAATGCAGCTATGAAACAGTTTCGGCGATTCGACGTCGCCCTGTCTCACACCACGCTGAAGTCGTATCGGTTTCGAGTTTTGGTCCTGAAGGCGGACTGACATGGTGGCGTTTTCGTACAATGACTGCAACACTTAGATAGATCTACCGATAGTGTACCTATATATTTGGCACCTCTGAAGTGACCTAAGCACGACCCAGGTCTCGACAACATCGAAGGCTTTCTGATAGTCCACAAACGCCAGGCATAGTGGCACATTATACTCCTCGGTCTTCTGTATAAACGGCCGCAGCATATGAATGTGGTCTATGGTACTATAGCCTTTTTCAGCTTGTTCAAGTAGCTGGAAGTCGTCAAGCCTGCGTGCGAGACGATTCGTGATGACCCTCGAGAACAGCTTGTATACATGACTCAGGAGCGTGACGACTCAATAGTTCTTCAACTGTCCTGTCACCCTTTTTTAAAGAAAAGTGCCACCACGCCCCTGTGTCATACTTGAGGCGTTTTGCCCTCGAGATTGACGGCGTTAAATAGCCTCTGAAGCGTTTTCCGGACTGGTAGTCGACCCGCTTTTAGAAGCTCTGCTGTGACCTATTAGAAAATGTATTTTCTAAATACATTTACCTTAGAGTCAAAATTAGGACGCTAATATTGTTTAGCTACATTGCATGTGAACTCAAAACAAATTAACGTCAAATTAAAAAAAAATGTTTCTAGGTTATAGATATTTTAGGTGTGCTAATAACATAACTATCTATAATTATTATTCTTTTAGGCCTACATTGAATAAAACTAAAGGTACACAGATTGGTAATGTATTTTTATTAGAAGTTCCAATTTTTTTACGCATGTCACTCTCATCGACTTTTTAGAATGTGGTATGCATGAAGACGCTGCCCAGATAGCATGCAAACTTGCCAAACTTGGGGCAAGTTTGAATCAAACTTTCTAGTTTCCCAACAACAGGCTTGCATCATGTATGTTTTAAGCTTGCATGATGTTTGTTTTTCAATAATGCAATGTACATACAATATTGCCCCAACAAACTAGTCGCTTTTTAAAGTTTGTTGGGGCAATATTGTATGTACATTGCAACATTGTATACTGCCGAAAAAAACAAAAATTACGCAAGTTTGTCAATGGCAAACTAGAAAGTTTGATTCAAATTTGCAAGACAAGCCATTGCTATTTGGGTGGTCATTACAACGCTTTATAAGTATTATAAACGGCATTAGTAATTTTATTTATTTCAAAAAAAAAATTAAAAATTCACTTTCTGCACTCACCGTCTATAATATTGCAGTGATAAAATTATTTACTCATATCAAATTTTAGTTAACTTTGGTTGTTTTATGCCGCAATGGACCACAAAGATATTTATCGCTGGAATATAAGTAAAATACCTACTTATATAACTAGTGAAAACAATCTTACAATGTACACATATAAAAGAGGGATACTTTCTTCAATTTTTTTGTGGCTTTTTAAAAGTTTTGTTCTCTACCATTCGGTAGGTAGTTAAAACCATGATAACATTTCGTTTAAAGAAGCGTTTTATTAAACAAAATTATGATATGTGTAAAAATTTACGGAAAAAGGAGACTTTGTCAAAAAAAAATCAATTTATTACACGGGGGTCTCAGTAGAGAACTTAAATTGTTCAATACGTTCAACTCAATTTATAAAAAAGCTTTGGTGAGTGACTGACTGAGGTATCAACGTAGGGTCCAAACTACTGGAGCTAGAAGCATGAAATCCGATTCAGCGCTGTTCATCTAAGTAAGGATTTCTAGAAATTCTCACAGAAAGCTGAGAAATCCGCATCCAAAAAATAAAGAAACTGCAGTGTTGAGCTTTGCTAACGAACCGTCCCGCGAACTACGTCATACAGCTAATAGTCGTCGATAAAATTAACCATGGAAACCTAGTTTCCCTCATTTCAATATGTGCACATAGTGAAGACCCACACTGTATACTACATAACCACTTATTTCGTTTCAGCTGAAGAGATTAGACGGGAAGAACGAAGATATGGCCTGAGACCAAGCAGCCGGGCCATCAAGCCTCGGCCTCTCACATCCCAACGACCAACTTAGGCTTCAGACGTACATATAAACTGTGGAAATTATCACTTCAGTAATGGCGGCTTTACCTATCCAGATTGCGCCTAAAATAATCATGCTGAATGAAATAACGTACAGACCATTACAGAGAAAAAAAAAATGTTAGCAATCCTGATACTCTTAGTTCTCTTTAATTTATCATCAAACAAACAAAGTTACTTAAAAATGTTAATATACAAATGAATATTCATCTTACATAATAAGGGTGCGAAATGGGTTTAAAAATTTGAAATAAAATTAGGCCATAATAAAAGAAAACACGTAAGATATTTTGCTTTATCGAAATAACAAAAATTTACCGAGATAAAACGATTTGAACTTATGGAGTGGAGGCTCGCTACGTTATAAGAAGAAAATTACCCCGAGAGTTTGATTGTGTAAGAAAAAATGCGTGTCCAATATTTTTATTAACCTATATATAGGACAATAAAAAATGTTTAAGGGAAATATCACTTATTATAGTAATAGGGGTTAAAGTATGTTATATGGGGGTATAGTTTGTTTATATAACTTTATAATTTTTCTAATTTAAGAGCTTTAAAGACCCTAGAGTGCACGTTTTGGTTACAATTTAATCTCGGAATTAGTTTAATAATATATTAAAAAGAATCTCAAAAAATACCCCCTATTGTTTTCATCAGAATGTTGTACATTATTGACGATAACTTTGTGAAAACTAATTATCCTGTCTTCAAAATTATATTATTACTTAGTTTAAAGTCTATTGACCAGTCTCTTAAGAGTTTCATAAAGTTTGCTTTATTGGTTATTAAATAACTAAGAAAAACGTTAGTCAAAAGCAATGTTCTTAAAAATCTTCATACAAAACGGCAATTTCATACTTTAACCCCTATTACCACACCAACATGCAAATACTTATATTTGACGCGTTTTGCCACTCTACGTGGCATCTTCAGGATATTGTCGCCTACGCTGCACTTCAACGACTGAATGAGCTCCATACACACATACTTTTTCCCACCTTATCCATATACTGTGGGTATTTGAATCAATTTGAAATGAAAAATTAAATAGTGAATTAACATTGACCTGCATACTTTATTCTGGAATCTTTGTCAGAAGTTTTGCTACCTACTCATTAACAATTAGTAATGGACATCCAACAAATGACGTCTGATTCAATTAATTTCAAGAAGTGCTTGATATTAGAAATGCATAAAGCCCTACACTACGCCACCGAGCTCCTAAAATGTAAAATATACAATCATACAACTAAAACACAAGAAAAATAATCATATATTTACATGTTGCTTTTTCTTTCTGAATTGTACTGAACGTAAATACCTACCCATTTTTTGGATTCTACAAAATGTACCTAGCAGCGGTAATATTTAAGGCGCTTACTATGCCGCCTAGCGAGTGCAACCCATCAATTAGTTGCAAGTGGCTTTAAAATAACCAAAGTCAGGACTATAAACTAAACTTGCGACTACTCCTAATTTAAAGTAGGTAACTAAATATTAGATTGAAATGAGACTCTATTTTCGAGGAATAATGTTTACATTTCAACATCTTTCAACACCAAAGTTAAATGTTTAATAATTAAATTCAAATTAGTAAGTACCTATACAATTTTATCTAAACAAATATTTTGAATGTATTATAATTTTTGCACTAACTACTGTAGGTACCTCATTTCAACATAATAATTGATTGAACTTATGTGACATATATCTTCAATATTTATTATATACTTACCTACATTTGAAAAATATAAAAAATACCTACCTGGAATATTCTCAATTCTACGATAACATACAAAAACACATTTTTATGTGTAAGCGTAAAAAAATAATCAAATAAATTGTGTGGTAGAGCCACACAATTAATTTGTACACTAACACTTTCTAATAATAGAATTATTAATTTGTAGAGTATAATGTATAGAATGTGAAAATTTTATACTTTTAAACAACTGTTAAGAGTGCTATAAAAATTATGTGTAGGTAGGATTATTTACTATCATATTTAATTGTGTGAAATCGTATTGGTGAATAAAATTAATTGCACCCATTGATTTTTGGTTAAACCCATTAACCAATTTTGTTGCGAAGGATTTCTAGCTTATTCTAGAAATCCTTCACGACAAAATTGTTTTCTTAAAGATCTATGTGTTTTGTATATTTTATAAAGTTATTATGGTACCTACCATTCATGATTTCTAGCTTATCCTAGAAATCCTTCAGGACAAAATTGTTTTCTTAAAGATCTATGTGTTTTGTATATTTTTATAAAGTAATTATGGTACCTGTCATTCATACTGCTAACACAATTATACATTAGCAGTTCTCTGTTAAAGGTATAAGAAGCACAAATTTTGTGATTCATTCTAAATTTATGATACCTACAATCGATAAGGAGATAGTTTGAATCTTGTATTTTATAACCTCAGATATCTTTAAGAGTAATTACTTGTCTTACAGCACAAAAGCTAGGCGAAAAAAACACGAAAGCAATTTGGTTAAATTAAGAACTAGGTATGTTAACCAAAAAGTGCATTGCACATTTAAAATTTACGAATCTTTGTGTAGGTCGACACCTAAATGCTTGTATTGTATTTTTATACTTTTACATATTTTTTAATTAAATTCGACCATTATCAAATAATTGTCGTATTCAGTAAATCGACCAATATATTGTCCTTAAGAATTAGTTTTTTATATTACCTTATAGTTATAACATAGGTTTTATTTAAAAAAAAATACACGACTACTCAGATGTAGTTTGTAGTATTTTTAAGTAGTTCAGTTAAGATTATACCTAGTACACTTATTAATTTTAAAGCTTTACGAATATAAGCCTAATTATGCTTTTTTATAATAATGCTTATGGCCGATTTCACTAATCTTGTCTTAACTTAGGACAATCCTAAGTGGCATGCTATCACATTCAATCATTAAAGACAAGAAGTGACAGCATACTGCTTAGAATTGTCCTAAGCTAAAAACAAAGTTAGTGAAAATGGTCGTTAATGTCTTAACTTCACTTTTATAAACGCCAGTGTAATTTTAGATAACGTCATGTTCGACTAAATTAATTGAAGTTCCCACTTTAAAAATATTGGTAATCATAAATCGGCTTTAGATAGTTTTATTAACCTACCGAAATTACGAATAGGAAAGTGTTCATATTTTTATATAAAATATTTTGTAAGGTGGGAAGGGAAGTTAATTTGAATGTGAAGAATTGTGTTATACCTGCATACTTTAAGATCAATATGAATATACGAGTACCTATTTTCTAATATTGCTTGAGTTTTATTTTACCCTGCCCCCTTTCTTAAAATGCACCGGTGCTTAGTCTGACTTTTATACTTATCTCAGTTAATCTAAACTGCGGGTAGCAAATCTTCTCTTCTTATCTTCTTCTTATATATAAAAATGAAACGCTGTGTGTAGTCTCGCTAAAACTCAAAAACGGCTCGACGGATTCTTACGAAATTTTCTGGGTGTGTTTGAATAGGTCCAGGGAAGGTTTAAACATAAAATTGGTGGCGCTGCAATCGGGCAGGGCAACGTCTGCCAAGCCCACTATAGTCTTCTTCTTATATATAAAAATGAAATGATGTGTGTTAGTCTCGCAAAAACTGTGAAACGGGCCGACAGATTCTAACGTAACAGGAAGGCTTAAAAGTACATTTGGACCCAGTAGGTGGCGCTGTAATCGCCGGGCAGGACAACGTCTGCCGGGCCCACTAGTCTTATATATAAAAAAAATGAATCGCTGTGTGTTAGTCTCGCAAAAACTCGGCTCGACAGTTTCCAACGAAATTTTCTGTGTGTGTTTGAATAGGTCCAAGGAAGGTACGTACAGTATTGTACCTGGTAGGTGGCGCTATAATTGGGCGGGACAACGTTGTACCTGGTAGGTGGCGCTGTAATCGGGCGGGACAACGTCCGCGGGGCCCACTAGTCTTAATATAAAAATGAAACGCTGTGTGTTAGTCTCGCAAAAACTCTTAAACGGCTTGACCGATTCTTACGAAATTTTCTGTGAATGTTTGAATAGATCCATGAGAGGTTTAAAAGTGCAATTGGACCCGGTAGGTGGCGCTGTAATGGAGCAGGTCAACGTCTGCGGGATCCACTAGTCTTATATAGAGCGGAGTCTTTTAACACAAGCATTATTTGCTTAAATAAAGACTCCAAACACAACTGTTTGTTAAACACCTGTAAAACAATAAAAATTTATGAATATTATTATATCCAAAAAATAACTAGCTGTGCCCGCGAACTACGTTTCGCCATAATAATTGTCCAAAAAAATCTGGAGAGGACCGCCCCTAGTTCCTAGGGGTATAAAAAATAGCCTACGACCTATTTACAGACCACAAAATATAGGGACAGGTGGGGTACAATGAAACGAAAAAAGCATTTTTATTTTTTAGAAAAACTGTGCTTTATATTTTTATTAAGTATATTTCTTTAGAACGATCAACAACGGTTCATAATCTAGAACAAAAATAAGTTAAAAAATTAACTTTAACCTATAAAAAAATGCGTTTTTGCTCAACACCTCTTCTGTTTCAATGAGCCCCAGGTTTGGGGTACAATGAAACGGTGTCTGGGTACATTGGAACAAGGCTAATAAAGATAAAAAAATGGAAAATTCTATATTCACTCCTGCGACTCTATCTCTTGCTGCTTTGGTTTTTTTTTACATATCGATGCAATTTTACTGGACTTGGCAGGCAGGTCAGCAGCAGTTCGTTAATTCGTACCACATCCTAGAAGTTTAACAGCGCTGCCCGCACATCGTTTTACTATGCAAGCTCTTATCTGTCTTTTTCTTACGACTTGTCACCATTATAACTTCAAAATCTGTAACAAAATTCCAATAATCTATTCCGGACATATAATAACGGGGCATAATGAACACTGTCTCATAGTACCCCGTTCCATTGCGCCCCATAGAGTATCTGAATCTTTTAAAAATATCTTAAAAATGTTGGGTTATGTTTTCCACTCTACATGTAACTGCATGTAATGCGTAAATTGATTAAAAATCATACAAAAAAATATAACATACCTCTTATTGATTCACTTTTCTTGTGAAATCGAAAATTCTTCGTAACGAAATTACAACTTTGGAGCCCTCAAAACAATTTTTTTCACATTGAAACTTTGTTGTCGATGACTGGTCATATTGCACTGCGCTATCATGTGCCGCATGAGACGCTCTATTGATCGAAGCAAAAGTGCGCGAATTTGTTTTAACTTACAATAATCATCGTCTTTGTTTTATTGTACCCCGTGTTCCAATGCGCCCCACTTGTCCCTACACATTTCGCAGGAGTTCGATAACAAACACTGACACGAGATTTTTATATATTAGAAGATGAATCGCTGTGTGTTAATCTCGCAAAACCTCAAAAATGTCTTACGAAATTTTCTGTTTGTTTGAATAGGTCCAAAAAAGGATTATGCGAACAGTTGAACACGGTAGATGGCGCTGTAATTGGGCAGGACAACTTCTGCCGGGCCGACTAGTCTTCTCCTTCTTTATAATCTTCTTCTTTCTTCTGATATATGAAACGCTGTGTGTTCGTGTCGCAAAAACTCAGAAACGGCTCGATCGATTCTTTCGAAATTTTCTGTGTGTGTTTGAATAGGTCCGCGGAAGGTTTAAACGTACAGTTGGACTCGGTAGGTGGCGCTGTAATCGGGCAGGACAACGTCTGCCGATTAAACGATGCGTGTTAGCTGTTAGTCGCTAAAACTTAAAACCCGCTCGACCGATTCCTATGAAATTTCCTATATGTTCTCGAATAGGTCCAGGGAAGGTTTTTTTTTTTTGCTTAATAGAAGCTAATTCATATAATAAACAGAAAGAAAAAATTGGTTTTCGAATAACTATAAAAACAACCAAGATATAAGGTATTAAAGATTTTTCTCCATCTCTTTCTAGCAAAACGGTAATTTACAAGTTTATATGGCCGTACTCAACAATGACGTTACGGTTAATGTCGGATCTCTCTGTCTAATCGCCTTTAAATTAACAACCTAAAATGCTTCTATCTAATGTATTTCTAAGCCGATTTTAATTTTGATTTCACAGGACTGCATCTTTTTCCACGGTATTTTAATATTTAATGACGAGACGTAAAAATTTGAATTCAGTCATCATCCCAATTGGACCCGGTAAGTGGCGCTGTAATTTGGCCGGACTACGTCTGCATGGCCCACTATAGTCTATTCAAGAAAGGAAGGTTTCCGTGACAGGTTGAAGTTTTCTGTTTCATGCATACTAGTCTCCGTGATTAAAAATATTATATTTTAAAATATAACATTTCTTTAGGTCATATTTATCAAAAATGCAATAATTAATTCAACATTAAATAAAAACAAAAATATCAGACCAGTTAAATAAAATTATAATTCTGAAAAATATAACTTTAAAGTTTACAATTAAAATATTTGTGTAAAGTATATCTATGTTCCGATTCACTAGGTATTCAAATACATAGGTACTTAATTAAAGAAATATTTTTTAGAATTATAAATAATTCTTTTTAACTGCACTGAACTGATATTAATGTTTCTATTTAATGTGGAATTAATTATTGCATTGTTGATAAAAATAACTGAAGGAAATGTTATATTTTTAACCCCCGACGCAAAAAGAGGGGTGTTATAAGTTTGACGTGTCTGTCTGTGTGTCTCTGTGTGTGTCTGTCAGTCTGTCTGTGGCATCATAACTCCCGAAAGGATGAAGCGATTTCAATTTAGTTTTTTTTTGTATTAAAGGTGACTTACCGGCAAGTGTTCTTAGACATGTTTGATGAAAATCGGTTGAGCCGTTTATAAGTTATGAGGGTGAAAGTGGGGAAGAATAACCGAATGTCTGCAAATATACTCGAGTGGGGTCTCAAATCAAAGCGGATCACGTGCACATTATAAAATAATATGTTAGGCCGTTTAAAAAGTATGAAATAAAAATTAAATTAAAAATTTTAAAAACCCCCGACAAAAAACCTCCAAGTAAAAAATAAAATATGTTTATTGGCCCTTTAGTCGTCACGTCGGGGAACCGTAATTTATATCCAGTAACGCTCTGCGTATTCGGTCAGTAAGTAATTAAATAAATAGATATATTAATAACGGTCCCCCGACGTGACGACTAAAGGGCCAATCAACATATTTTATTTTTTACTTGTTGAAGGTCTTTTGTCGGGGGTTTTTTTTTTTTTTAAACAAATTTTTAATATTGGAAACTAGTATGCATGAAATGGAGAACTTCGATCTGTCACCGAAACCTTCATAACTTGAATAGATTATAGTTTTCCTTATATATAAAAATAAAACGCTTTGTTAGTCTCGCAAAAACTCGGAAACGGCGAGACCGATTCTTACGAAATTTTCTGCGTGTGTTTGAATAGGTCCAGGAGACCTATTTTTGAATTACGTATGCGACTTCGAAATCACCGATGTGACTAATAATCACCGATTTTCAATAATTCTTATTTTTGAATATCACTTATGTGACTACCTTAGTCACGGATGTGATTTCATTACGAGTGCCCTCACCCACTCGTAAACAAGTCATACATAACTGTGGAAACGTTATCTGTGTTTTGTTTAGAGAACATACTGACAAGTTTGAAGTTGATGTGTGTTGATTTTAAGTTGGATTTAAAAATTTTAAAATTTGTCAAATAATTAAATATTATTTTAACGGTAATAATAATTAACGGTTATTTTTTATCACCCTGGAAAATTTAAGGGACGCTTCACGACATCATATTAAATTGATTTAAATATAAATAAAAAAAAATAACTCGCTTAATTTTTTTATTTTTTTTTAAAAATACAAAAAATGCTGCACTAGTTGAGAGCAGCATTTTTAGAGATTTTTTAGTTTTTTTTATACCTATATTTTTTTTTTCATTTTTTTTTTATATAATATTGGATGTGTTCTGAAGCGTCCCTAACATTTTCCAGGTGATAAAAAATAACTGTGTACAAGTTTAAAATCTTTTAAATTTGTGTCACAAACAAACTTAGACCCAGTATTTTTTATATTTTGGTCTAGTTGCAATGAATTTCTAGCCGTATAATAACCGGTATATACCGAAAACAGCTACATTCTGCGTGGAACCGAACCCTTACGTATGTGTGTACTTTATCTATGTTGGCAGCTCTGCGTTCGACTTTCAAAAATAGGATGTTTAGGAATTCGTGACTTCAAAGTCATCGCTGACTATTTAGTCAGCGGTGATTTCTAAATCGCATACGTAATTCAAAAATAGGTCTCCAGGGAAGGTTTATACTTATAATAATTGGACCCGGTAAGTCTCGCTGTAATCGCCGGGCAGGACGTCTGCCGGGCCCACTAATCTTATATACACGGTGTTTCATAATAACCATAAATAATAAATTCTCTATCGAAAACTAATTATTAAAATGTGTTTACACGTAATGTCATTCAATCCAAAATTTTCATGTAATATCATAGTATCATCATCATGTCTATGATTTCAATAATTATCATTTTAATAATTAAGTAGTTTTCGATAAGGAATTGATTTATTTATTGGTTATTATGAAACACCGTGTATAAAAATGAAACGCTGCGTGTTAGTCTCGCAAAAATTCTTAAACGGCTTGACCAATTTGAATATTTATTTGTCTTTTTTTCTCAATTCTTTTCAAAACCGAAAGACCAAAGACAGATTTTCAAAAAGAATTTTGAAAATCGTTTCACAATTGGCGGCGTAATCGCGTAACATACACACAAAAAAAACATACGCATCGAATTGGGAACCGTTTTTTTAATTCGGTTAAAAAGTTGACAATCTATTTTCGCGCGCGAGTCGAGCGAGTGCCATTCGTTTGTTAGATTGTGGTTTTCGATGCGTATTTTGTGTAGTAACTAAATATCGGATGAATCCGAGTTACAAGAATCTGTAGTGACATCAACACCACCGGAGTTGTTAAATGCCGCTCAAGTACTTACTCAATCAACGATTTGCTGCCAGTGAAGTCTAAATTTTTTATTGTATATTTTTTTATTTCCAAATGTGATGAAAATTACTGTGTGTATCACGGGCAGTAAGCAGATTACAAACTCAAGTCATTAAAAGCACTCCACCTTCGGCGTCGGCCTTCTAATAGACTCTTGTTAGTAATTCCCTTCTTACAGCCCTTGCTGCTTAGGTAGTATCTACCCGTCGTATTGAATAAATAAAACAAAACAAGTATAAAACTGAAGTAAGATTTACTTGGACAAGACTAAATGTTGTAAAAAAAAACATTGATTTTTGTAAATTTGATCTTAAAAAGTGAAACAAACAAATCATTTATTCTTATCATTGTTATTTATTATACGGCTGTAATTTTAGGCTCAATTAATATCTTTGTTCAACATAAAATCAACAGTTTATCACAACATGTAAAATGTAAAGTCTGTCAGCCTTACAACTTTGTTGGACTAGTTAGGAGAATACAATATTGTTTATATGCAGTAGCAAATACACGGACACAGGGAGAATATCACTCATATAATTTAATATCATGTTATTGAAGGTGACTATGAAGGATAAATAAAATACCAATGGCTAGTGCCTATAAGGCGAGATGTAGTGTTGTGACTAAATAATACATGGGATTTATTTTGGTCTATAATTGTTTAGTACTATTTAATTATAGGTGGCATGTAAAGGTATTAAGGACAAATAATGATATGAATGTGATTGAACCTGATTTCCAAATTTATTTTCAGAAATGAAAAATTATGTAATGGTCTATTTGCTCACCATAAAACCCCAAAGGAAGGTGTTTCCCAAGGGAAGAAAGGTTCGATAAATCCCCTCCTTTGTAATATTGCCTCTCAAGCTGCATTAATATTTACTTCTAAAAAAAGAAAAATTCTATCTCGCTACAAAATATTAACGATTTTTATCATGCAAACGCAGTTTTGGTTTCATTACAAAACCACGTCCGACATGAACTCTTTGCTACTAGATTTTTTCTTAAAACTATTATTATATAATTTTTCTTATATAACTATTTTTAAATAGTAAAACAATATAGATCATAAATAATACATGATTCAATACCAAGAACACAACCATACAATTACCAATTAGAGCATGCTATAATATTTTTTTACATTTCACTTAAGAATAATTATTATGCTCCGCTCAATACACGCAAAAACAAATCTTATGTACAAACAAATCATGTATGTACAACATGAGATATTACTTAATATTTATGTGCAATCGTAGTTTTTTAGTTCAAAATTGCATGCGAACAATTGAATCTACCTTTTGCTATTTTCTCAACAATGAACTGAATTCTGAAGTGGACGCTAAATTGCCTAATTTTATTTAGATGCCGCTAAACCATTATCCTATTCTACGGTAACTGTCAAATTCGACTGACATTGCTAATTTGAATTAAATTTCTAATTTTAGACGGTCAATCCAACTTAGCTAAATTCCGCCATTTTGGTAATGAAAAATACAAATCCAAATAACAAATGAGGTAGAAATTTAAATTTTTCCCAAATTGATTGTTTTCGCCTTAAATGAATAGGAAAATAAAAATATTTTTTCATTAGTTACAATTATATTGTTAAAAAAGATATAAATGTACAAATGTATTAACTGTTATATAAACATAAACCCGTTTTAATTTCTTTAACAACAAGATCCATCCATTAATTTACTTTTAATATTTTTACGATAACACAGCTAAAACTAATCTTAGACATTTTAGAGCTCTGCCTAAATTTAATTGGCCTGTCGCCGTAGAATAGCATTTGCTTAACCGACCATTTAAATTAAGTTTAAATGTAGGAATTTTAGTTTTAGGTTATTTAGACGGCGGGCGCGCAGAATTGAGTCCATTGTCAAAGTAAATTGACTTACTTAATAATATTTACATAATTTTTACCAGTACTTCACAACTAGTCAAAATTAGTTTGACTAAAAGAGGAATATACGAAATAAAGATAACAATACTTTTCATATTTCAGTGCAGGTGATGTATACAACCTTCATCGTTATATTTGTAATATAATAATGAGCTTCATTTTAATACCATTAATCAAATATTAAAATCGGATATTATTCAGCCCTAATAAAGCACGAGTTGAAAATGAGATAAGCCCATATTAAGTGACCCACTATGCCAGCAATTATTTCGTCTTTCCAGGCGTTATAATCGCGTTTGGCGTTAATCGTACTTACGGAGTGTTGTGCATGTGCAAGCCTTTTTTATTTATTTTTTTGGTATTTTATAGTCCCAATCTTATACACGTCTTATCCGTCCAACCACTGACAATTAGCAAATCCACATAGGATAAATTCATTGCAAATTTGACTAGACAGGTTGTCATATGAATAGATAATAACGTTGCACTGCACATAGTATATAAAAAAAACAGAACATTAACACAGTTAACAATAACAAAATAAATAATCCGTAAAAATAATAATTGCTATATAAATGCATGATTATTGTCACTTTAACTACAAAACTATCAATCTCGCTACATACACAATCTATACATTATATGTACATTAAGCACAAAAAGCTCGTAGCTATGTACCTACTACGAAAAAAGTCAATCGTAAACAATAAATAACTAATTTTTAATACTCAAGAGATTCCACGTGCAATATTCAAGCTCTTTCTAACGAAAGTAATCTTTGAAGAAGGCACAATTGCTCTTACATGTAAATATACTTCATATTACAGCTGACTGCGTTCAGATAAACTTGAAACACTTTTGTTTGTCGTGTGGTATGCGCGTCTTGAACAACACTGAATCCGCTCGGAACTGCGTCGATAAGAGTGGGGTGTAACCCATTACCTGAAAAGGGGACAATGGGGTGTCGATAAGACAAACTATAATTAGTACCTTCCAAAACTAAATGGATGACACAGCTTGTATCAACCGGCGGCCCTAGCGCCTAATGGCCCGTATGCACTTTGATAAGTGTTCAGTGCGAGTGGCTTGTTTAGTGTTTAGTGCTTAGTAAAAAAAACACGTTCGGACAGCTTCTGTTTAGTGTTAAGTGTTTAGTGTTTAGCAAATAGAACGCGTTCTATATTTTCTGCGAGTCGCCCCTCCCGCGCTTCCGCCTTCACCCCTCACTCAAACTAAACACCGTTTACTAAACAGTGTTGGGACAGTACCTACTAATCACTTACACTAAACAGTGTACTAAGCACTGAACACTAAGCACTTAACTAAACAAAGTGTATACCGGCCATAAAAACGCGTTCCTATTCGCTAAACACTAAACAGAAGCTGTCCGATCGTGTTTTTTACTAAACACTAAACAAGCCACTCGCACTAATCACTAAACAAAGTGTGTACCGGCCATAACTTACTCGCTATCGTTTTAGCTGTCGTTTATGACGTCATCTTGTGACTTCGTACAGATTGCGCCAAACTTCTAGTACGCTCTGAACACAGCACGATTCGCATTGCACCGTTGTAATATAGGTATAATTAAATTTAATTATATTGTCTGTCTACATAAGTTATAAGTGAAAGATGTGTGTCACATTACTAAATAAGTTTTAACACGATAAGAATAATCTTAGTATATTTTATGTGCTTGAGAAAATGGCGTGAGACTACCACCACGGGGACCCATCACGAACAAAAGTAAAATAATTCGATAAAACCATCAATAGATGGCGCTACTTTAATCGATTTTTGTAATGACTTTTTAGTGAATTTAGTAAAAGTCAACAAGGAGATTCAGAAAACTATTGATTATATTTTAAAAAATCACTTAGCACGTGGGAAGTATCAAAATATGTTTTTAAGTCATGCTAGAACGGTTTAACCTTTCTTTTTACAAATTTATAGCACTCCTAGCGACAATTGTCTGAACTTCAATGTATCTCTCAAAAGCATAGCTCAAACTAGCACGCAATGTCTGCTTTAACTATTTGATTACATACTGCTCACTCATAGATGGCACTACTTATGTATGCTTGTTCGTATGGTCACAGATTGAGTTGAATTATTTTATTTTATTATATTACCTACAAGGTGTTTGGTATGTAGGTATTTTGACATAATCATAATAGTAATGGCGTCATTGAAAATTCGAAATTGCAAAATTAATTTTCTAATTCCCATACATTTGAAAGTGTAATGTCGAATTATGGTCGAATTACACAAAAACATGACATCTTAAATTTCACCACTTCCAATAGGTCAGGATTGGTCTACTCGTTAGATCTTCGTTTTTAAATCTGTGTGGCAGTGGTTCGATCCTGTCCTGATGTAGTTATTTTTTTAAAAAATTGCTTGTTTTATTATTTTGTTTTTCTTTATTGCTTTTTGTTTATTAAGTATATCAATTCCTTTTATTTATATCTCAATTTGTTTTTTATTTATAATTTTCTTTTAAGAACAAAAAGATTTAGGTTAGGATTAGAAACGCGATTTTAATAAGTAAGAACTAACCCTATTTAATATTTTTTCGGAAATTTTCAGTTAAAAGCCTACGAACCGAAAAAAAAAATTTCACTTGCATGTTGGTTTCATAAAACCACAGTGATTTTTTCACTGACCTAACTATTTTGTATGGGGGATTTCAAAACTAATTTTACAAATCTGAATTTTTAATAACATCATAAGTATTATTCAACTATGTTAGGTAAATGCATAGTCATAGATAATATAGGTAAGTAATACGTAAAGTACAGTCAGCAACACGTCAAGCTTTACATTTGCATTACGAAAGCCGCCGCTATTACGAGCGACATAAGGGCAGTCTTAAGGTCAACATTTAAAGCCCAGCGTGAGTATTAATGAAAGAAAAAAGAAAGAAAGAAAATGGTTTATTCAATGGCACTAACACAGAATAACAAATAAAAAAAATGACGGGTTGCACTCCGGGAGTGCCGGCAGAAGTGAAAACTTAAGTATTAACGTTGTGCGTTTTGGATATTTTGGAATGGTTATGAAATAATTTTGCACGAATTGCTTTAATTATCAGAATAAAAGTACTATCTTTTATGTGGTAGAATACAATATTTATTTATTGCGCTATCGTACACAAACATAACAATTTATATTACATTAAAAAGTTTATCCCTCAGAAAAATCAACTGCCTGTTGTAACGTTGTGCGTACATAATTATATAACTAGTAATAATGAATCAAAATATTTACAATTAAATTAAAAATATGATCAAAACAGACATTAATATACTACTTAAAAACGTAATTTTATAACAAATAAATAATATTTAATTTATACTAACTTACCTAATTAATATTTACAACAAAATTAAATAAAAGCACAATTTAGATTTTTCCTAACAAAGTAAATAAATTGATTAAAACTGTCTCAAGTGACGTGTGACTTCCAGTACTTTTGCCAGCCGCTATTGTTCTCGGGCGGCTTACGTGGACCCCTCACCGCACCTCGACAGTTCCTGCGGCCATTTTAATTTTAATTGGCTACTCTCCATCCGTCTTACGAATTTTTGATCAGGGTCACGTATCCTGACGGTCACGTTTCCTGACGCGAGCTTAACATTTTTTACCCATTACAAAAAAAGTGTACAACGCCGCTAAAGAAGTTCTCACTTCAAAAAGGGAAAACACTACACACGCAGACTCCCCGGCGCTGGTCTTCCGTAGACACCCTGAAGAGGCACCACTATGGCACACACACACTAAGCTATAAACAACAACAAAAATCTTAATATCTACGTAATACCACAGATAATATAATACTACGTAATACACTCAACATGGAATAATAGAAATATACAAATCAATACATATAGGTACATAAAGCTCCACGTATATACATTGTATCAACAGCATGACGTGTCATAAATTGTGACAGGTTACATAACATAGTATCAGTAATACAAAAACTTAGAGGTAGTTTACAAACACAGCAATCCTTTACATACACAATTTCTGTAAGTTGCCTAACTATAAAAAAATAAATAAAATTAATGTAGGTACTAGGTACTTGAATTATTTTTTAATCTCAATGGTGATTAGGTATATTTTGAATTTTGCCAAATAAAATATTATAGGTACAGTGTTTTATTAGATTTTACCATTTACAAATATTGTGGCAAGCGCGACTTACAATAGACGTCACATAATTTAAATAATAGATTCGAAATTTCAACATCAAACGTAAGCGAAGAGATGGCTCATGCGGAAATATTGCGAAATTATTAAGCTATACCGCTAGAGTTCTGTGGTTCGAACCCGCATTATGTATCTTTTGTTTCAATGATTTTTTATCACAGAATTAATAACATTCTTAAAATGAAACAGAAAATTAGATAACTGGTAAGAAAGAACAAGGAAAAATAAAATTTTGTTTAAAAAATAGTACTAAATTATATAATTTCGATATTTGATAAAACAGTCGAATAAATTAATTTCAGCCGGCTATAAGAATATAAATTTCTCAATTATATTTTATATTATAAAAAAATATAAGTAATTAAGAATTGAATTTATCAATGATATTTTATAATATAAAATATCACTGAGAAATTAAATTGCTTAGTTTTTTATAGGTAAGTATGTATAAATATAAAAATAAACACTTATTTTATATAAAAAACAAAAATCATAAACTGAAAAATCTTGTCAAATAAAAATTATAAATCACATTTTAACAAAATACAATATTATGTGACTTTGATTTTCTTTAAAAATACTAAATAAATTGAAAAAATGATACTTAAATAAATCAGTGAAAAAAATCGTCTTGGGCGGGATAAAAAAAGGTCACATAAAAAATTAGCAAGTTTGCTTTATTCTTAACCAGTTTTTTGAATTTGAAGTTACAGATATAATAGAAAGTACCCACTACCAAAATGACTTATACCTCCAATGATATCAAATTTATTTTACAATTACATCTTAAATGTCAAACGTATATAAAATGTATGACATAAATCGTATAACCATGGCGGAACAACCCCTTAGGTATAACATTGATTTATACGTAAATTTTTTACCAAATTGTAACACATTTAGCTTGTTGCAGCCGGCCGTAAGCGTATGATGTTTTATAAGACCTATTTACTTACGCAGTCATGAATTAAACAAAGCATAATAAGCATAGCAGTTCACAAAGTGCCATCTGTTGAGTGCGTGCGAGAACTACTGAGCCCAATGTAGCAAAGGCTCGATGGCCCGAGCTTGCTGGTGCGTCATCTCGCGGTGAAATGGTGAAATAAAATAGTTCGAAGAATAGCCCGATTTAAGTAGGTCCCATTTCGTTGTATGGGATGGGGCATCTGTACTGTAGTATTATATTATCTGTGCTACCACCTATCGTAGCAAACTCGTGAAATCAAAACGATAGCGACTGCCTCGCTATCGCCATCGCGCATCGCTATAAATAGGGCCGCTGGCATGTAAAATAGTACATTTCGATACAACTGCGGAAAGTACGTCAATAATTGTCTTTACTATTGACGAGTGGAAATGGCAATTCCGCAAGTGCATCGAACGACGTTTTTTGATACATTTGCGAAAAATAAAACAACGAAAGGAAATCAATAAAAAACAGTTTGTAATCCTTGATACGAAGGTCCAGTTCGATTCCAAAAAAAATTAAATTAAATGTATATAGTATTTAGGCTGTTAAAAATCTCTGTGCACACCACTGCGCGCGGGCGCATGGTGCCGACGTGATTTATACATGTTACCCTTTGGCTCCATATGCGCCTATCGTCCCGAATCAATTCGTGCCGAAGCTTTGGACGTTTTGTACGCTAAAAAGTTATCACGTATATACTGTGTTAGCGGCTTCATCATTTTGCACGAACTATCGTCCAATAACCGTGCAATAATCCGAAATTTCTAGACGCTTAATTATAGACGACGAATTTCTTTACTTCTACATGTGTGCTAATAATTATATGATGCATTTATCCATCCTTCATTTATCTCATTTACTAGAGTCATTCGCACACGTCTTTAACAAATAAAAGCAACCGCCGAAATGAACAACGCTAGTGTGACCACGTAACATGAATAGTTAGCGCGCTAAAACCCTTTAATTTACCGCTACACGCCCGATAACGCATACGAAGTCCGAATATTCGCGACGATAGCCGAATATGACTGGTCCCATCTGCGTGTATCGCGTCATAGCACGAAGCTTCGGGACGATAGGAGCATGTGGAGCCACGACATTATAGGCTCTGACGAGATTTCGGCGGCTTTGGTGTATCTTGCACTCATCATCACAGCTCATATACGTCCCCACCGAGGGGTTCGAGCCTACCCTATGTTAGGGTGATTAGGCCTTAGTCAACCACGCTGGCCCAGTGCGGATTGGTCAACTTCACATACATCATTGAATTTCTTCGCAGACGTATGTAGGTTGCCTCACGATGTTTTCCTTCACCGTAGGATCAGACAAATGTACATATGAAATTCGAAACGAAAAACACATTGGTACATGGCGGGTCTCGAACCCCGACCCCCCGATTGGAAGGCAAGTGCCGAAACCACAGCGCCACCGACGCTCTTGCACTCAACGAAAACAAATATTTTAATACAGAGTGTAAAAAAAAACTTACCTGCGAGAAAAACTGTATACATTTGTGCCTCTCGTGGAAGTGTGTTTCGTCGGCCGACAGCGTCACGGGACAGCCTGGACATCTGAACGTCCATCGGGACGTCACCTACCCCACAAACACGTTTGTGTTAATAATTCATTCGTTTAATTTTCTAAGCAAAGGTGGTGAAGGTAGAGATTGGTTGTTTGCTGGAGACAACTGAATATCAAATTATGACATAGCTTACACTTTGGTGAGTGAATGTAAGAATCGCACAACCTGGAGCCTAATTCTGTTAATCTTAACGTTGTTGTCGTGTCTTGATAGCATTTCAATAAAACTGCTTTTGTGTCTTTTATACGCTGTTCGTGGTGCAATTTATTCGCCTTACAATTTCTTCATTTAAGTCAATTAGTGACAAATGTTCTAGTTAAGTTATCGGTTAACCCAGAGGTTCCCAAAGAGATCAGGGGTACCGCGAGATGCCCCCAGATATCTGTGGTAAAAAGCAAAATTCCAAAAAAGTTACCTTAAAAATAATAAAAAGAAAAAAATTACTAGGGCGCCGTGAGAAAATTCAAATTTTCTAGGTGTGCCACGACTTGGAAATGTTTGGGAACCCTAGGGTTAACCCACAACAACTGTCTCAAAAATCAATGCTATTGAAGCATTATGGATATGCTATAAATGCATTAACGCTAGCAGAATAAGGGCCTTTGACTCCTTAACAACTGAGGAACTGGCTACCTTACCTCAAAATATCGGAACACAACAATATAACAACATTGTTATTATGGCGACAAACTCAGGTAGACTCATTATCATACATAACGGGTGTAAAAAAACCAAACGCAAAGCCGAAACTCAAGTATTGAACACATCGTCAACATCATTTTTGTCTTCTAGCTAGACCATACCTAGGAAATTTAGAGTTACCGAGATATTTAAGTTTAAAGTGACAATTATTTTTTCATGGTTTTTATACCAAACTGTTTGGAACATTATTAATTGTTAATTTTCGTCCAAGGAAATGTCAAAGAAAAAATCGCAACGCGCAATGTATTTACTTTTATCGTCCACTTCGTTTGCACTAATCGTAATGTTAGTAATGTTGGCGCATTTCGGACCACTGAAATTGTATTCGCAGGCGCGCGACCATAGAGCTTCAAATTTGCAAGATAGATAAATAAATTTGCAAGACAAAACAGAAATATGGACATATCTTAGTAAATAATACGCGAAAATTTAATTTATATGTATAATTCATCTATGCACGTCGAAAAAACAACAAAATGTGTTGGAATAACCTTCACCGCCATCTTTGTAACCATATTTATGCAAATAAAATGATTTATGATTTATTTATTATCTTCTATATAAATAAAAATGAATTACCGATATGTATGTACGCTCATAACATGAGAACGATCGCACCAAATTGGTTAATTCTTTTTTTGTTGTATTCGTTATAATTGAAACGAGGTTTGTATAAAACAAAATGTTTTAAAAAATGTAAGAATAAATTAAACATTTGGATTCAAAAAAATTAAGTAACCGACTAAATTGGCAGATTTTCATTCAATTGTTCAGTTTCTTATATTGTTTTATTGTCAAAAGGTCTCGAAAAAAATTCCTTTTTAGTATAGGTACCCGTGCGAGACCGGGGCGGGCAGCGAGTTTATAATAAAAAAAAATAAGTTGGGTATGTCTGAGGATTTGCGTTATTAAATTAACTCGTTTGTATAGCGACCTCTCGGTCTATTTCCTCAGTTCGTCGCTGCCAATGACGTTGCACTCACCTTGACCGGCGGTTTCCTGGTGATGTGCGCGACGAGGAAGTTCATCGCGATGTCCTCGCAGTTCATGAGCTCGTCGACGTAGTCGCGCACGGCAGCGGGTAAGGCGCGCCAGTACGCCCACAGGTAGTAGCGGTGCACGAACGCAGCGCCCGTCAGCACCATACTCAGCTCGCAGCTACCGACAACACTCCACTGTGTGCCTAGTGCGAGTTTTATCGAGCCCTACTGGATCGTACGCATCGAACGCGTTAACGCGAATTTGTATGGAATTAGGGCAGCGCCATCTAGTAGCTGCTATGGAATGAGACAGCTTCATCTAATGACTACTAGATGGCGCTGCTCTAATTCCATACAAATTCGCGTTAACGCGTTCGATGCGTACGATCGAGTAGGGCTCGATAAAACTCGCACTCCGCACACTGAAGGCTGATTCACACAGATCAGCGAGGTCACAGTTCCGGCACAGCTCCGCCGCCGTGATAATTAGGGCTGATTCACACAGATCAGTGAGGTCACAGTTCCGGCACAGCTCCGCCAATGTGATAATTAGGACTGATTCACACAGATCAGTGAGATCACAGTTCCGGCACAACTCCGCCACTGTAATAATTAGGGCTGATTCATTCACACAGTTCAGTGAGGTCACAGTTCCGGAACAGCTTACTTTAGATACTTTTAACCGCACAGTGAAGTATTATGCAGCATATAAGCTCTATATTAAATTGCGTCTAGTGCGGTCCAGGAGCGCAATTCTGCGGCGGGAAAACTGCCCGTGGTATGGATGGACAAGGCTATAGTAAATATGGCTATAGCGAAGGGTAAGTGAGGGTAATGTGTGTAATACACAGTCCGAACAAGTAGCCCACTTAATTAGCGTGTACTGTAACACCTTCTTTTAGCGTTCCCTTAGGAATAGGTTCCTTCCCGTTTAGGATTGAATACCGATTGATAACTTCAATCGGTAAAATTTACCTGTAGTTGGAGTTGTACAAGAAGCCATTATTGAAATTGAGGTCCCACGCATGATACCGTCCAGGAAAACCGACTATGCGGTCGCGATGTTCTCGCCACACTCTGTAAAGGCATAAAGGTTGTAATTTAATAAATTATTATCAAGGCTACCTTGCCTTTTTAACTACTTCTGTGAAAAACTTATCTAATAAAAATGTTTACACAATAAAAATGTGCGTGCTATTCACATTAAGTTATATTTTGTAATTCCAATCTTATACAAGGACTATCAACAGAATTAAGGCCATCTGAACCCGATGTGAATGATAATAATCAAATTCAGTATTCTCTGACACGAAGACAAACTTGTCGAGTCAATGAGATAGCTTGCTACACATGTCCTCCAAGTACAGGATTACGGCGGTAAGGCGCGACGTCATACAGCCTAGTGTCAAAAATGATAAGGCAGAAAACGGTCGGGACGAGAATTTATTAATCTACTATACATATAGATGTACAATATAAAGCGGATTTTAAAATTTCACCAGGAGACTACTGACTTAATACTTGAATAAATTTATGTCTTTCCTAAATGTGAAGATAATTTCGTCGTGCCTGAGATGAGCGTCGTCATCCACGCATAGCACCGCCTGTATTATGTTGTGGTATGGCAGGAAGCGGTCGGGAAAAGGATTTATCAACCTACTACACGCCAGTCCTGGACTAGTCAATAGGCCGTATAGGCCGCGGCCTAGGGGCAGCAGCGTCCTAGTGGCGGCAGATTTCGGAAAATTATTATTTTAGAAAAGCTAATGAGGCGGCGGAAATAAAGTGGCCTACACTCATAAAAAACATAAATCCGGCACTGCTACACACACATAAAGATGTACAAGGCGACTTTTTGGTAGAGATACCAGGAGACTGTTGACTGAATCCTTTAAAACACTAATGTCCTTTTTCCTTGTCTAAATGCGAAGACAGTCTCGTCACGTCGTCGTGCCTGAGATGCACGTCGCAATCCACACACTTCGCCCCTGTGTCTGACATGATATGGCGGGAAGCGGTCGAGACGAGAATTCATCATCCTACTACAGACACAGATGTACAATATAACGAAGCGGGTTTTAAATCATCATCAGCAGGCGTAGCACGGACCGTGAACAAAACGGGACAAGAGACAAAAAACATGTTTCTTCTCGCTCTCTCATATAACAATGAAGCGAGACGGTACGAGGGTTAGTCACTTTCTCTTCTATAGTCCACGCGCCGTGCTAGGCCTGCAGGAGACTGCCGACTGAATCCTTTAAAAAAATCAATGTCTCTCTCCCTTACCTAAACGCGAAGACAATCTCGTCGTGTCTGAGATGCGCGTCGTCGTCCACGCACAGCACCGCCTCTGTGTCGATGAGGTGGTACGGCAGGAAGCGGTTGTTGAGGGAGTTGCGCGAGGCCCGCACCACCGCGACCGGCGCGCCGCTCTCGGGCCACGACGACGCGGCTGACGGCGGCGACGGACCGTTCCACACCACGATCACCTGCCGAGTAGGCGGTACGCTCTACATCATCATCGCTTCAGCCAGTTGGACATAGGCTTTTACCCAGGGACACGGTAATAGTATATACAGTAGAATGACTTCCATAGAAACGGTCGAAACACGCGCTATGCCTACGCGCCTCGATCTGGATCGCACTTGGATCGCGTAGCTACAAGGGTTGTCACGAATGCAGTTCGCCGCAGGGCATACGCACGAGTCAAACGGAGCGCACGGTCGGTAAGCGAGCAGCCCTATCGCGGGCCACGCACCAAGCGATGCCGAGCGGCCGTAGGTATAAAGTTTCAAAGAGGGGCGGAGTCTACATACTGTATATACTATTACCGTGCCAGGGATCTCCAAGAAGATCGATCTTGCGCTTCTCGCGTCCAGAAGCTTCCCATGACCGTCATCAAATCGTCAAGAACGGGCCTATATACCGACCTGCTGCTACCTGTTCGCGGCCACCACTCGAAGACCTTTCGCCCCAATGCAACGGCCGTAAGTCCTGTGAACGATGCGTCCTGCACACTTATGTCGATGACTCTAGTTCTTCTACGAATCTCATCATTTCTGATGATGATTCCGATACACTCTACAAGCAAGTGTTAATCCGCTTGGAGCTTATTGTGTATGAATGTTGGCGATATTTCCAAAAAGAACTGGTGTTTCGTGTTTCTTTAAGCATCTAGGAATATTGGCTTTGTGTATATTTCTACAGAAAAACGAAAACGGGTGCTCAACACCCTTAGATGACTTTGTACGGCAGATGGGCATTACAGCATTGCCGACATTTGGAGGTAAGGCACATTCCTGGCCTTGCAACTGCAAAATCTGTACTATTTAAGTTATTGCTTTTAAGATCACTTTCTTAAAACGCCATCTTAATGAAAGAAACAACATAATACAGGTACAATCAATAAGAACCTGTATCTCTGGACAATGAAGCAAAGCATAATTCGATGATTATTTTTCATAGAATATTTAGGCTATATCTAACTTACGCCATAATTGATTTCTATGTCGAAAAAATTCCATAGGGGAAAAAATCCTAGCTTGCAGTCTTACAGTTGTTGAGTCTAGGTGAAGCCTTATCGTCACTACGATTGTTTGATCGAGCTTCCCTATTGGATTTTACCATAGGGAGACTGTACCAGGGTTGCCTGATTGGGTACTTCCGTCTTACCTATTTCTGCCGCAAAGCAACAGTGCTTGCATTTCTGTGCCCTGATTTGAAGAGTCAGATATGGCAGTAAAATTACTAGGTACCGTGACTTTACATTTATGTCACAAGTTGGCAACGTACACTGTGGTTCTTATGGGGGTTGCATATTTGCTGCGAATCTCACAAGAGTCACATGTGTTATAGGTGACTGTTACCACTTACCATCAGGTAGGCAATATGCTTGTTGGCCAACTAGGTTGTATAACAAAAAAAAATAAAATTCATAAGATTGTTTTATTGCAATGTAGATAGCTACTCTACCATGTTTATACATTGTGTATAAAATGTGTTTAGAATTTCTATATCGGTGAGTAAAAGAAGTCAAGAGGAAGAGTGAAATTAAGTCGGCAAACCTTCGCAAGCACCAATTAGAATTAGACTGTGTAAATTGTATGTAAATTAACCATTAATTGACATATTAATAAAGTCAATTCAGCAATGACATTTATTAAAAATTTAAACTGAGTTGACATTTATGGCGAACACTTTTAAAATTGACACCTTTAACTTTATTTATTTGTCATTTTTTAAATATGTAATCACACTTTTGACTTGTATTAATTACTGTACCTAAAGGATAAATTATAAAAGTATTGAATTCAATCGTACTAATCATAATATTTCACATCAGAATAAGTATTTGCACGTCGAAAAATTAGAAAATATGTTGGATTAGCTTCTTATATCACCTCTGTAACCATATTTTTGCAAATAAAATGATTTATCACTATTATTATTAGAATAAGAACATACCTTGTTCAGATATGGCAGCCCGCGCAGCCTCGTAAGGGCAGCGGCCAATACTGCTTCGCGTTCGTAGGTAAGTATGACTATGGTGAACTGTTCGCGTGGGCGGTCACCGCCTAGGGCTTCGCTGAACTCCTTGCCCGAGCCGCCTGCTCCCGCGCCGATCGGCCGGAAACCCGCCGCTGAGCCAATAAACCGTGCCTCCGATGTCACAAAGGGGTCCCAAGGCATTTGAGGATACAAGGCGAAGGGTTCACCCCAGTCATTCCATAGCTCATACCTATGAAAAAAATTAAGAATTAAGATATTATACAAGTTTGCTACATGGAAGGATAAAATAAAGACTTGGATTTTTGAAATGTTGCAATGAAACGATAAACCACTGATCACTGATGAGAACATTCATTATCACAGGTCATATTCGTCCCTACCGAGGGACTCGAGCCTACCCTAAGTTAGGGTGTTTAGGCCTTATTAGTTAACCACGCTAACCCAGTGCAGATTGGTCGACTTCACATACACCTTTGAATTTCTTCGCAGATGTAAGCAGGTTGCCACCGGTTGTTCACGGTTCGACGCTCTTACGGTTGTTCACCGTAAGAGCGTCGGATAAATGTATATATGAAATTCGAAAAACGAAAAACACATTTGTCCATGACGGCAGGATTGAACACCGGACCTTCCGATTAGAAGGCCAATGCAGAGTCCACAGCGCTACCGACGACGCTCACAATAAAGATGATGAGAACATTATTAATATTTAAATCGCTAATGATGTGTGTAGTTTTAGCACATTCCATCACAACCATTATATCGATCAATAACAAATAGAAGCACCATACGTTAACAGCATAAATATTTTAGTGCAATGGTAAAAAAACAATATACCCACCCATGCAACCAGCCCATAGAGTAATTACGTCTATATGCTGGACTAGAGTAAGGAGCTTCTAGAGGGCCAAGAGTTTCTTCAGGTTCCGTGTCGACTGCAGGTGGCTCCAGTTTTGGCGGATAATACGATTCATTAAAAGCCGGCACACCAACTGTCGATATGGCAGGTCTCGGTGGAATATTTAATCTAGTGCGCACGGCTGCCAGCAGAGAGTCTACACTGGCCTGAACAGAACTAAGGTATCTCTCCCATAGCACACGTCCTTGCCTTCTAAACATAAGCAAGTCCGCATCAGACATAGCTCGCAAAAGGAAATGTAGTTCTGTGACACGAGCTTTCGGCAATGATATAACAGCTCGCTTCCAGTCCAGCACTTCGCCAAATGGCAGACAGATCCTGTCCCCTCCTAATATAACAGGTATAGCACCAGATCTTAATGCTTCGTATAAGCGTGCCTGTAGCAAAGCCGTGGTGGTGTATGTGCGATCTGCTGGCGCAAATATCAACACAAACGTAGACTCTCGGAGTACAGAGCGGCGGGATCGGTCCGTGCCGCAAAGCGCCCAGTCACCGATTGGAATCACAGAACGCTTCTCCACAGGAGGATCGCATTCGAATTGCAGGAAGAATGTGTCAGGTGATGATACTACTTTTTGTAGGTAGTCGATTATTTCTTGATCGTTATCTTTGTCATGGCTTATTGTCGTAGACTGCGAGCCCTGAAAGCTGAATTTAGGCGATGAATAATTGGTTATTATAAAATAAAGAAATGCTATTATAAACCAATAAAAAAAATAATTTCTTTTCCAATCTTATTGAAGTTTCAATTCCAAAAATGACACATAGAAATAATATCGAATCTGAACGTACCCCTTTTAGGGGCTTTCAGGAGTTCACAGGGATTTTGTTAGACACTGTAATAACTTATCATAGAACTAACAAACTAACTAATCTTTTACCTTATTAAATATTTTCGTCTGGCAGGACTTATCGGAGCACAATCCGCCCATACGTCACCACCCGGCGGCCCTAAGGCCGGGGGAGTGATGATGTCAAAACCTGACCTAAACTGATAATGAGTAAATGTAGACTGCGCTATTATCGCTCTCCCGGTTGACATGCCCCTAAACGCATCACCTGAACCTACAGAGAGTTCACGGCGTGCTAAATTAACTAAAATATGATTTCTTCCATCACCACCCCAGAAAGGTAAATTCTTTAGAGCAGTTTCATTCAATAGCAATTTGTATGACTCTGTTGTTGATCTGCAAAAAATATCATCTTTCTATAAGATAGGATTATAATTGTACCTAATAAATGCCTTCAATCACAAATTACTTACGAATGGCTCCTTTCCAATGGAAATGCTTCACCAACGAGGACTAAATACATGCAGGCTTCATTAGGATCACGGGTCAAATGAGTATTGTATCCTAGTGTTTGTCTTAGTGTTGTTTTTAAAAAGCCATCAACTTCGGCACTAGCAAGTGGAGAGTGGATATCCGGATCGTACAGATAGACAGGGAACCCTGAAGTTAAAGAGCAACGGGAATAGTCAAAGCAGGAAAACATCAGGCAATGAGCTTCTGAGGAAGGATTAATGGGGAGTAATATGGGTGGTGGTTCAGAAGGACGGATTTGTAAAGGCGGTGCAAGTTCAGGCGAATCTCTACGTATAGCCTCAAGTTGTGCTATGCGTGCCTGATCGGCAGACACTCGCAATCTTTGCAACTCTGCAGCTGCCCGCGCATGTTCAGCTTTAGCACTGTCA
Source organism: Schoenobius gigantellus (assembly GCA_963935595.1). Lineage (NCBI taxonomy): Eukaryota > Metazoa > Arthropoda > Insecta > Lepidoptera > Crambidae > Schoenobius > Schoenobius gigantellus. The sequence goes on along the minus strand of OZ012544.1, from coordinate 22,250,904 downwards.
GCTTTAGCACTGGCTGCGACTGCTTCTCTCTGGAGTCTAGCACGTCGGGCCTCTAATTCTCGTAACTCAGTGGAAACAGAAGCCTAAAGTGACAAAAACAACATATCAAGTTAAAAAATAAAAAAGCACTAAAAAGTCAATAACAATATAAGAATACAGACAATGTCACAGTTTCATATTGAACTCGGTACCAAGCGATAATCTCCTGGAAAATCATAAAAAATGTAAGAACTAACTACTTACTGTAGTTAGTAACTTCCAAACTATGTATTTACATATTTATGATTTTCAGATTGTTCCTTGATATGTGCTTCTAAGACCTTGTTTCTTGACAAATTTCATGATTCTGGGTCAACTGGAAGTACCCTATTAATTTTGATTCCATTGAAAGTGTCGAAATAGTAAACGTTTTTTTCGGCATAAACGGCGGTATCGTTTTTTTACGTTAACTTAGAAGTTTTATTTTTTTACAGCTTCATGGAACTGTAGACGTGAGTATATGGTTTTAATTTCAACTTGATACCTTCACGCGATCCCGAGATAAAGGGTCTTGACAGCAGACAGAAAACAAAGTGATCCTTATAGGGGTTCCATTTTTCCTTTTGAGGTACCATACCATAAATTGTGACATTGTCTGTATGCCTTTATTATTTTTGACGTATGATAAGTACTGATGGACCACATTCATCATTTCGTTATATTTTAGTACAGTTCAGACATGAAATAGATATTGAACATTATGAATACTGGTATAATTTAATTTATACACAACAGGTAAGCCCTTGGCCTTGATTTCACCTGACGGTAAGTGAGGATAAGGCCGAAGGTGGAAGCAAGCTTCACCTGGACTTCTCTATACCTGAGGAACTAGTTACCTGAATTATATGTATTAGTATGAACTTACCTACCTAGCTAGTATGAGAAAAATTTACAAAATCTACAAAAAAAAATATTTTGAAAATTTTGAGAGAACATTGACATTGCTGTCTAATACATAAACATAATTGAAATATAAGTAATGAAACAATTACAAATGTAATAATTACTTACTTTTATTCTAAGCATTTCTTCTATTCTGACTTTTAGGTCCAGTACATTCATGGTGGATAAATCACCAAGAGCTTCCAAAGTGTGCCGCATATGGTTAGAGCCAAGTGAACCCAATGTGGACTCATACTGAAAACGTAGGTCATGAAACTAATTTAAAGATAAAGATGCTTGCTTTCTGATTACTGTTTTAACAATCTAAGAAATAATATAGCTTTTTTATAAACATATAAAGGGTCTGGGCCTGGGAAGTCCATGCTTTGCGATGCATGGATTGATGCCAGTCATAAATGTCCCTGGATGCCCCAATGGCCTGCCATATGCTGCGAACACCGATGAGATCATGGAGGTGATCCTTCCTAGGCCTGTCCTGTAATATTGGAGGGTTGTGATGGGTAGAGGTATATGCGTGGGAATCGTTGGGTTTTAATCGGTAGGCTGCAATTTTTGGGTGGCACTCTAACCACAATTAATGAAGAGAATCCAACATAATCACATGTTCAGCAGAAGCAAGATATGCGTAACACATTTCTCAGAGTAAAAGGAAATGGATGAAATGACATACCATTTTGAGATGGATTATAGAATTTACAATTTTTTGACAAAAGATAGATTATGTCTATCAATGTTCTTCAAAAAACAATTAGCTATTATGCTAAGATCTTGTTTATTAACTTTAGCCAAAAAAATGGCTATAAATTCTTGTTTAGCCAAGAACTTGGCTATTAATTCTCATGTTGACAATGCTTTTATTGAGCAACATGATGTTTTGGAACAAGTTCCAAGTAATTTAAATTAGATAATCCGACAATAGAGGTAGCCTCTGGCCAGGTATTGACCAAAGATAAGCCTCGATATTTACGGCTTGTCCATCAAAATATTCAAGGCTTTTCTGGTAAAGACTTAGAAATAAATTTATTTTTAGATTTTGAAAACATAGATGTACTCTGTATCACAGAGCATTGGCTAAAAAATCATGAATTGTTAATAAGTTTAGATAATTACAAGATTGTAAGTTCGTTCACTAGAAAATCTGCAATCAGAGGTGGATCCTTAATAATTTTGCATAATGACATCCAATTTAAGGAAAGACAGGACATAGTTTCACTCTCTGTTGAACGAACCATTGAGTTGTATTGTGTGGAACTTGACAATTTCATTATAATTTGTGTATACAGACCCCCCTCTGGAAATTTTTCAGAATTCGAGTCTGCTATGGAAGATGCCTTAAGAATAGTATGCAGAAAAAGTAAAAAAATTGTTGTCTGTGGGGATTTTAATGTAAATATTTTAGAACAATCCCAAATATCTAGTAGATTTATTAACTTATTCAAATCATTTAACATGAATAATGTATTTAAAGAACCAACCCGAATAACAGCAACATCTGCTACTTGCATAGATAACATCTTCTGTAATTGTAATGTACAAGATAAGTTGATTATAAATTGTATTAACTCTGACCATAGCGGACAATTAGCCTCGTTTGAGCACCATCATGTTTGTTCTATACGTGAGACTACTTGTAGACCTATAACAAAACGTGGTCTAGAGAAATTTACAAGAAATGTTATTAGTCAAACTGCAAATTTACCGATCGAGGGGACTAACGCCAGTAATTTGTATAATAACTTATTTCATGTAGTTAAAAATGAGTGCAATGATATATTCAAAGAAAAAGTAATTAAAATCAAAAATGGGGGAAAGAAATTTAGTGATTGGGCTACGCCTGGTATATATAAAAGTCGCAGAAAACTATATGAACTATATGCTTTAAAAGGAACATCCAATGACCCCGCTTTCATAAATTATGTCAGAAATTACTCTAAAACATTCAAGAAAGTGTGCATGTGCGCAAAAGCTATGTACATAAGTAACAAAATCTGTTCATCTAAAAATAAAATAAAAACCACCTGGAATATCATTAACCAGGAAACAGGTAAACCCAAAAGTACTGTGAATTCTTTCTCTTTAGAAATCAATAACCAAACTATTAAATCAGACAATGCGGTTGCTAAAGCATTTGAAGACTTCTTCTCTCATATACCCATAGAAATTACAAGTAGTCTCAACTCGTGTCCCAATGAGGCTGTAGCTCTTTTGGGACGGAGTGTGGAGAGGTGCAACAAGGTGTTCAACTTTTGTCACATTGATGCTAACACTGTTTTGAAAACATTTCGTATGATCAGTACCAAAAAAACTGAAGATCTTTGGGGTATTTCGACCCATATAATTAAATCTGTAATTAAAGAACTTGCGCCGCAACTTGCGTTGATATTCAATAAATGTGTCGATGAAGGTGTCTTCCCCGACCTCATGAAAAATAGCAAGTTGATACCTCTATTTAAGTCTGGGAATTAAAATGACCCTTCAAATTATCGACCAATTTCGATTCTACCAGCTCTTAGTAAAATATTTGAAAAAATTATATCTAATCAGTTAACTGATCATTTCTCAAGTAACAACATTTTACATATGAACCAATTTGGTTTTACCAAAGGTCGTTGCACTACTGATGCCGGTGTTGCACTTCTGAAACACATTTTTGCTGCTTGGGAGTGTAAACAAGATGTAATTGGTATATTTTGTGACCTATCAAAAGCTTTTGATTGCGTTGGTCACCAAACTCTTTTAAATAAATCAAACATTATGGTGTCTCTGAAGAAGCAATGAGACTTATTGAATCTTATTTATCCAATAGGGTTCAGAAAGTTGTTATTAACAAAACTGAGTCTGTTGGTGCACCTATAGCTATGGGCGTGCCACAAGGATCGATATTGGGACCCTTGCTTTTCTTAATTTATATTAATGACCTCCCACACTTCACTAAGAATCTGTGCGATACAGTACTATTTGCAGATGATACTTCTTTAATATTTAAGGTTGACAGAGGAAATGGCAATACTGACGTTGTTAATAGTACTCTCTCTAAAGTATTGCATTGGTTCACTATAAATAATTTATCTTTAAATTCACGTAAAACTAAATGTATTAAATTCTCATTGCCAAATGTAAGAAAAGTGGATACCATAGTGGAAATGAATAATGAAATTGTTGAATTCATCGACTTTACTAAATTTTTGGGTATAACACTAGATTCTAGTGTTATACCCATAGTGTCATGTCATATGGAATACTACTGTGGGGATCGGCTGCTAGTATTGAAAGTATTTTTGTACTTCAAAAAAGAGCGGTTCGCGCTATTTATAATTTACGAGCAAGAGATTCTTTAAGGGACTTATTTAGAGAAATTAATATATTGACTTTAGCAGGACAGTACATTTATGAAAATTTGATTTGTCTATAAGAATTATAATACATTTGAAACCAATTTCCAAATTCATCATCTAAACACAAGATACAAAAATAAACTTGCCGTTCCAACATTCAGGCTTCAAAAAACTAGAGGCTCGTTTATGGGGAAATGTATAACCTTTTATAATAAGCTTCCATAAAGTGTTACCGACTTGCCTTTTCATAAGTTTAAAGCGCATGTAAAAAAGACTCTTATGAGTAAAGGATATTATAAAGTCAACGATTATTTGAATGATGCCAATGCCTGGTGTTAATTTTTCAGATAATGAATCGTCTTGTTATGTATAACCATTTGTTTAAACAAAAATTATTTTTGGTAATAAGTAGTAAGAAGAGAACTGACACATCTAATCTTGTAATGGAAGTTGAGCTCAAACTTCTGCTGTGAGGTCAGCTTCCAATTATCGACTCTGTAACAATACAGGGAGAAAAAAATAGCCCTTGCTGGTTTTCTTGCTGGTTCTTTCCAGTACAAGGTCTCCCGCCGTAGACTTGTGAACCAATGGCGTAGCTGCTTTGACGTTCAAAAGAGATTGTAACAATCCAATTTGAATAAAAGATATTGAATTTGAATAAATTTTGTTTTAGATTGATAAATAAATAGTAAAGAATTTATGTATACTTTTATGCTAGTATTTATTTATTTCTTTATTTAAACACTTTATTGCACATAGAATACACATACACAGAGTTGCGTTCCGAGGGTCAGAGTAATGCAACCGAGAGTGTTTTTCACACTCGCTCCGAGGTTCAGAACGGCTCGGTTGCTATCTTTTTTTTTAGTTTGTAGTTTGCCGATCAAGATCAAGCAAAGGGCAAAATATACTAAACCTTACTATGAAATTAACAGTCAATATCCATTTTTCTGCTTAAAAATAATTACAACACATAAAAATCTCTATAATTCCCTTGTATTAGGCTTAAAAGAGTTCAAAGTAGTGTTATTTAATAAAATAATAAGTAATTAGCGTATTTTTGACATCGACTTTGACATAAAAGCTGTCAGTGTTTTTCACCCTACGCTCAAGTTGGTTGTTTGGTTGCATCACTCGAAGCTTCTGAACGGGCACAGAGTGTACTAACCGCCTGTCAGAGCGTTTTTTACCCCGAGGCTCTGAACGGGTCGGTTGCTGTCAGAGTGCACTCGGAGTGCACTCGAGCGTAGGTTCTGAACGCAGCTCAGGACATGACATAAAAAATCAGATTAACGATAGGCAGCCTTATTGCTAAGGTAGAAATTGCTACCAGGCAACTTTAGGGTTAAGGAAAGTAGCTGAACATTAACATACAGGCCCCTCCCTCCCCACTGGGCACACTGGGCACTTGCCCAGGGCCCCGCCATGGACTGGGGCCCCCTAGTCCCTACTCGATTACCAAGCGATAACCGATAGCTACCTACTCTATTTTTTAGATTATGCATACTATACAGAATGTCCCTAAAACAATGGATAAACCTGTAAGGGTTGAGCCTAGGCTCTAAACCCTCGAACCTGGCGTTGAGCCGTGCAACCATGCGCCCCATCAACCTTCTCTCTAGCTCCTCGATGGTACTGGGAGCTAGGGTCTCGTCCGGGTTTGTAGCGGAAGTTGGAGGGGGCGGTGGTAAAGATGGTTGTGGGTTCCTCCTCTGGAGGTCCTGCATCCTCGCTTCCAGCTCCGCGATCTTCTCTTTTTGGAAGGCCATCGCGGCCTTACCCAACCCAAGTAAGATTTCAACTATATTGATCTTTTTAAATTTGTTAAGCCAGACTTTATTTAATTACGCAATCTTTACAGATTTCATGAAAATTGTTTAAAAAAAAACAAACATGATATTTAATATTTGCAACATTGCATTTTAATTTAAAATAGGCCATGTGAACAGCAGCTCACATCACTTTTATTAGAATAACAGTAATTATGTACTAAAATGTGTAACTAATTATGATAATAAATAATTATAATAATTACCTTAGATAAATAGTAATGAGTGAAAAGCGGCACTACAAACAATATTACAGTAACGAGCAAAATAACTCGAGATAATTTCAAATGCCCTAACCAAAGGCAAAACCGTTCGTAGAAAAACATTTTGTTACATTTATCACATTATGAACATATGACCATACGACAGATGCTATGAAATAAAAACCATCTAAAAATCTTTCAAGACTAAGTATTACACATTAATAAATTAAAATTGTAACAAATTTTTAGAGAAAATCAAAAACGTTTACGAAAGAAAATGCTCATCCAAACCCATTGACATTGACGCACAAACTATATATTTTTTTTAATTTTGTTTATCCCATTTGGGAAAGGCAAAGGCGTCAACCATACAGCCTAGTCTGTATGCAATAAACTATTGTTATTCATTCTTCTTTTGAATTCACAAATCGCCAAACGTAGAGGTTACATATTCATAAATTGCTTCAAAGCATTTTTCAATGGAAAGAAGTTTTTGTAAAGAGCGCGGTAGATCTTGCTGGTGTTTCATTATTTTTGAAATTTCTTCTAATAAAATGTTTCTTTGCAGGGCAAAAATTGGACATTCGTAAAAAAGGTGATGCAGAGATTGAGGTAAGGTGGTGTTGCACCAGTTGCACGATGGGGAAGAAGTCATGCCTAGCCGGTACAAATGGTCATTGAATCGACCGTGCCCAATTCGCAAACGGCAAATAATAGTAAAAAATCTTCTGTTTATGTAATTGTGTCTATTGAACCAGGGTTGTTTTATTTTATTATTTATTTCTCGATACCACTTCCCTTTTATGAGCAAAGTACTATTCCAGTGTTCTTCCCATAGCTTCAATATTTCTTTCTTGATTAGAGCTGTACAATCAGTATATGAAATTGGTATGTTTTTTATAGGTACGTCTAGAGTGTTCATAGTTTTGGCCAGTTTATCTACTTCCTCGTTTCCATATACACCGATATGAGCTGGAGTCCAAAATAATATAATGTCTATTTGATAATTTATTTTTAAATGATGTATCTGATCTCGGATATTATATATTAAATGATTTGTGACTGATGAAAAGGAAGGATTTCTCAAAGCCATCAACACACTCATGCTGTCAGTAATAATAATCCATTTTTTGTATTGGCTGAACTGTTGAATGTAGTTAAGAGCTACAATTATAGCATTCGCCTCAGCAGAAAATATGCTGGCATTTTGGCACATTTTAAAACTATGTCCAGTTTTACTACCTGTATCATACATAGCTACTGCAACACTTACATTCGTCTTTGAACCATCTGTATAAACTGATCGATAATCATTATAAGCCTGTAGACTTTCGTAAACATCATATTTATCTTTAAAATCTTTATGTAGGACAATATGAATGTCACAGAATTTACTAGCATATGAGCCACTATAACAATGTAAAGTAGTACTACAAAATATATTACATTGTTCTTTTAAACTTATAAAATGTGAGAAATTCTTTGAAAGAAAAGTGTTAGTGGAACATACATTTAATTTATTTAAAAGATCGTTATTCGAACGTGATAAGAGTTTAAAAAGAAATTTAAGTTTTAAAAATTCAAAGCGAATAACCATTGGTGGTAAATGACATTCGACCTGCATAGAATTTATTGGGGAAGTGTTCATAGCACCTAGTATTAATCGTAAGTTCTTATTCTGTATTTTATCAATAACATCTATGTATTTTGGATCGGAAGCGTAACAAAAGAAAGCATACTCAAAATGACTTCTGACCAAAGCTTTATAAAGCATTAACACAATTTTAGGATCAGCACCCCATTTCAATCCAGTAACGGACCTAATTACATTAGTGGCTTTTAAAGCTCTGCTCACCAAGCAATCAACATATAAATCCCACGTAAGATTTTCGTGAAAAATAACACCCAAGAATTTAACTGAATTATCAATAGGCAAAGTATGATTGCTGTATGTAATATTAATTAGAGGTAGAGAACTGTATTTTGGGCAAAATATTACAACTTTACTTTTTAAAAGGCTAACATTTAAATCAAGTTCTGAGAAGTAATCTGCCAGCTTCACTAGATTATTATTTAATGTTAATTGAATATCTAATACATTAGTACCTTTACAATAAATGACAAGGTCATCAGCAAACTGAAGATTGTTGACTAAATTATTATTAAGAATGGAATTTAGTTTTCTTATATACAAAATATACAGAATAGGACTCAAGATGCCTCCTTGACATACACCTTTGCTCGAAAATCTAGGGCCTAAAAATTTATTATCTATTTTGACATACACTTTTCTATCCGTGAGAAAAGCATATATCCAATAAGCAATTTTTACAGGTAAGAAAGATAATAGGGATTCAAACAAAATACCATGATTAACGTTATTAAATGCACCTTCTATATCAAAAAACACTGCTATTGTATACTCCATATTCTTTTGAGCTGTAGTGACGTCCAAAAAAAAAATGTGCTAAGCTTTCTTGAGCCGAAAGTCCTCGCCTAAACCCAAACTGGTTTAAAGGTAAAATTGAGTTCTTTTCTATGAAGAATTCCAATCTTTGTTTGATTAGCTGTTCAAATAATTTACCAGCACAAGACGTTAAAGCGATAGGACGATAAGAATCGGGATGAGATGCAATTTTTCCAGGTTTTAAAATAGGAACCAAGCAGTCCATTTTCCAATTAGGAGGAATTGTGCAATCTTGCCATAAAATATTATAAATTTGTAAAAGCTTATAAAGATTGTCAGTGTTAAGTAGCTGAAACATCTTGTACGATAAACTATCTAATCCACAAGCAGTGTTTTTTCTAGATTTCAGAGCTGCAGTTAATTCGTCAAAAGAAAATGGATCAGTGAGGAATGACTGATTATCTGGTAAACTATTGTCCTTCACAATTGGCCTGTTATTTTGCACAAAGTCAGGCGTGTATTTACGTAAAAAATCACTGACCCACGAAAAATCACTATTTTGCTTTTTATATGTTTTATGTGTAAGTTTTCTCATGTTACCCCATACTACTGAAACTGGTGTCAATCGATTTAATTTTGTACAGAATTCTATCCAACTACTTAGTCTTTCTCTCTTAATGGTAAGTTTTTTAGCAGCTGCACAAACTATATAGAGATACTACAGGCGCGTTCGGATAGCATCAAGGTGGCAAAAATAACTGTTAAAAATGACAAAATTGACACAATGAGCGTTCGGTTAGAAGAAATGTGATCAAAAGTTGCATTTTTATCTGTTTACGTCATAAATATAGAATGAAATAGATGGGCTATAAAAGCCGTCAAACATGAGGAAAAGAGATAAACTTATACACATTGCCAAAGGAAAGAAGAAGATGCCATCATTTTTTTTTGTCCTTGTCACCGTATATAGGTGAAACTGGTAGTGGGGATTGTTTATCACCAGCGTCTGGTGCTAAACAAATACGTGGAAGAATTTTGTTGTGTGAATTATAGCTTACTGTGTAATTATTTAACACTTTAATTAGTGTAAATGTGAACTATTTGAACATTTAAATCATGGTGCACTGCTCCGTTTTAGGTTGTAATAGTGATAGTGCTAGAAAACAGGAAAATATAACCTTTTACAGGTAAGACCTAAATTGTGTCAATAAAAAGCTCCAAAACTATTTTTTAAATTATAAATACAAGTTATATTGCAATATTTTATCATTCTACTATGGTTCTCAATCATATTATGGGATTAAACATGAAATTTCAAACAAAGTAGTAAGGTTACTGTTAACCTAACAAGCTAGGAATGTCACCATATAATATGGCCACGTATACAGCCAACGCGTATAACATTTTGCCGGGTTATAATGATACCAGTTACGCTACGACTATTTTTCCTTGATTCGTAGGTAATTTGTTACGTGAAAGGGAACTCACATATTAGTTTCTGTGTTACATTAATATTGACATATTTAAGTATAAAATTTTTAGCATTTTAGATAACAAAGTTAATTCTTTTGAAGTGAGACTTTCCATTTGCTTGTTTGTCTGTATTTAAAAATTTATTAATTAATATTTTTACTGTTGTAAAATTAGAACCTGCTTTTATTTTTAACCTGTATACATATTGTTTCAGGACGCATCGGTGTTGGATTTTGGTTCAAATTTGAATACGCCCCGAAAGAGAAAAATGCGGCTTCAAATGCTGGGTTTGAAACAATCAGCGAGAAATTAAATAGACAATGTTTATTTTATATTATACATTTTCTAAATCTTCACAAATATTTAGTAAATGTGTAAATATTGGATTTTAAATAAACTGCAGAGATAAAGAAAAAACAATGATATTTTGATATGGCCAAACATATTATTAATGGTTTGATTTTGGTCATTTTCTATTAATATAACAAGTCTGACCATTAGTACAGATACAGTTTAAAAATTTATTAATTAATATTTTTAATGTTGTAAAATTAGAACCTGCTTTTATTTTTAACCTGTATACATATTGTTTCAGGACGCATCGGTGTTGGATTTCGGTTCAAATTTGAATACGCCCCGAAAGAGAAAAATGCGGCTTCAAATGCTGGGTTTGAAACAATCAGCGAGAAATTAAATAAACAATGTTTATTTTATATTATACATTTTCTAAATCTTCACAAATATTTAGTAAATGTGTAAATATTGGATTTTAAATAAACTGCAGAGATAAAGAAAAAACAATGATTATTGCCCGCTGTATTCTTAATCGAGCGACGATCTTCGCAAGGTACCTAGCTGGCAAAAGCTGGAAGCGAGTGGTCGTGGATCGTGCTCAGTGGCGAGCACTTGGAGAGGCCTATGTCCAGCAGTGGACGCGTGTGGATGATGATGATGATTCCTAATATTTTTTCTTATATTTGTAAAAAATGTTTACATAATAGCTTAAATAAATAATAGTAAAATGTTTTAAAACGAAATATACTCGAGTAAATCCGAAAAGTGTAGTTTTATTTAAGAGTGTAAATAACTTTAGACTGCGGCGAAGGTTGAATGAAGAATTCAATAAAAAAAAATCGCAACTTCCTCCCACTTTTATTTTTTGAGACATATTATTGAGCGAGGGGCGCTCATTAAAATGTTTCAAAAAAAATACGTAGATCAATCAACCCTACTTTATGTTTATAGTGGTAAAAGCCACTATAAATATAAAGTAGGGTAAAACTTAAAGCAACACTGGTATACCCATCTACTTTAGGCAGGTATGACGTCATCTATGTCTGTCCCTTACGGGTATACGGTCACGTCCTATCTATTCATTCTTTATCTAAGGTTTACGTCAACCGTTCGGATAGCTGAAAAAATGTCAAAAATGGCATTGTGAACTGCCAATTTCGCCCCAGCTATCGAAGAGGGTCAAAAGTGGCAGTTTTTGACATTTAAGATTTTTGACGTTTACTAAACGTAAAATTTTTGATACGATTGAATAAGTTTTAACGAAATAAATTTTATTTTCATTATTTATGGAAATTAATGATCGTTAATCATGAAGCGAGCTTATTACATCATAATACATCCAGAATCTGGAAACTGAAAATAAATTTAGGTTATAATAGCTTATGACTTTGACATATTGATAATGTAGCGTTCGGTTAGGGTGTGGAGCAAAAATGGCAAAAATTTCATAACCTTCTAACCGAACGCTTTACATCAACGCCAATTTTGATAATGCTAAAAACGCCACCACAGGCTACCCGAACACGCCTTACGTATCAGACGGCAATCTCACATAGACAAATTTTTGCTTGAAAAAAGAACTGTCAATACTGAAACCGTAGAAAGAGTATACAATAGAATGCTGGATGTTTGTCTATTCACTCGCACATAAAAGAGACGAAAATATTGAATTACATGCGTAAAAACGAGATAGACTTCGGCATTTTTTGTCCCTCATCGCGTGCTGGTTTTTTTCAAGGTCAGCACATCATGATCTAAACAAAGTTTGACGTTTGTGACGCGTTCGATTTTGTGCTCTCGGAATTTACTATTTTTTCCTAAAATACAGTGTTTCTTTTTGTGCACAACTACGTGAATTAACGATACCAGACTGAAGAATGGTGTGGTGTAGTGTTTATGGTGCAAAAGCAACAGTAGGACGAAAATTGAGGGATTGTCTTTTCAGTTGTAAGTAATTGAAATATTTACTTTATTTGAGTTATCATACCGAGGTTTCACTTGCTAAATTGTCTAACCAATTCACATAGTATACCCTGACGTGTTCCTAAGATAAAATAAGTGTTTATTTCATATTTCATAGAAAAATGTCTACATAACCTGAAACCTCAGGTTGGCCATCATTTTCCATAAATATTACCCCTAATAAGGGGTATATAGTACGCTGTAGAAATAAATGCATTTAACATGACTATATTATTATATAATTTATTACCTGAAAACATAAATTAAATTGAAGGCAATCCTTTTAAAATAACATTATCAAAATATTTGTACGAAAAATATTGTAATAGCATAAAATAATATTTATGTAGGTACACTGAATATATGTAATTTATTATTATTATTATATGTTTTTCTATTGTCAAGTAGGTAGGTATGTGTCAAAGAGTATAATAATATTGGTATGTGTTAAACTTACCTCGGGACTAGATGGAGCTGTCTATATTAATATTTATTATTATTAAGGTTGATCTTAAATATAACTTACAGGTTTCCTGAAAGCCCACAGTCATGCAATTTATGGATTGCGGCTACAAGGAGAATTAATTGGGAGCCAAACGCTAGATGCAGAATGTGTTGTCAACACTTTGACAGAAAACTTTTAATGAAAAAAGGCAATAAAACATACCTTCATCCCGAGGCTGTTCCAGTTGAGGTAAAATTAACATTTTAAGGATTTTTTTTATTAAAAGTATTTCAGCAACACCAATAGAAAATATTTTTTAATTTAATTTGAAAAAAAAAACTCCTGTGATATACAAATCAAATTGTAAATTAAATAATTTTTTACTCAACTGTGCCAGATGGTTTTTGAATGTATCTATGTGAACATGTATATTTCTTTGGCACGTTTAGTATGCTTACTAGCATAAGGTGCATAGTGCTCTCAACACAATGATTTACATGTCATTAAACCCAAAATTGACTATGATTTACATGTCAACTTTGAGTTGAATGACATTACGTATAAACAGCTAGCGATGGGACATTTTAATAATGAGTTTTCGATAAAGAATTGATTATTTTTTGGATATTTTGAAACATAAAATTTTTGGTTATTTTGAAACATAACATTTGTGTATATATATACTTTTATCACCCCGAATAATTTAAGGGACACGTCAGCACATGGTAGTAGAATGATTTAAACATTAATAAAAAATTGCATGTTAATTTACTAAAATATCCAAAAATACTGCACTAGTGTTGTGCAATATTTAAAAAAAATAATGGATGTGTTCTGAAGCGTCCCTTAAATTATCCGGGGTGATAAAAGGTAGCTGTATATTTGATGTTATAGACTACTTTTCTTGAAAATAAATGAACAGTATTTTCCTGTGTTGGTGGTGCATTCCCTAGCATATTGTAAAAGATGATATTGGTTTTATTTCATGAGCTGGTCACCTATCACTATATTCTACAATTTCAAATACAATCAATGTACAACTAAACGTCTCTAGAAAATTATTCGACATTATAAGGCATATGGATGTATGTACAGTCGGCACCACGTCAAGCTATACACTTTGACGTTTGAACCGACCACTTGTTCTCGTAGTGCAAACGTAAAGTTTGACGCACCGTCCACTGTATGTATTTTAGTACCTTTACATAATTTATTTAATAATTTTTCAGGTTAAAAAATTCATGGTTTTTGATTCGTCCAGTTCTGCAACAGCAATGGAGATACAGGAAACTGAATCCTTGAATGTAAGTGTTTTTTGAATTTGTTTTAAACATTTTTCTATATTATGAAACTTTAGTGTGTTAGGTAGCTCAAACTCGTAGTCATATCATGCTAATACAGCGTCCTCTGGTGGCAACAATTTATTTACATTATTTGTTTATATATACAAGGTTATTTTTTAATTATGACAAAAATTTTGTGTGCTTGTTCAGACAAGCAAACTGAACAACTTTCACTATGGCACCAACTTTGAAATCGCAAAAAAATCAGCTGTTCCATACATTTAGGTTCAGTGAATGTTGAACATTTGTATGGAACAGCTGATTTTTTTTGCGATTTCAAAGTTGGTCCCATTGTGAAAGTTATTCAGTTTGCTTGTCTGAACAAGCACACAAAATGTTTGTCATAACTAAAAAATAAACTTGTATACTTAATATAATACATATTATATTAGTATATATAGTCAGTGGTCTAGTGGAGACCATACCGCCCAGAGGTCATGGGTTCGATTCCTAATCATGGCGATTTATGGAACGATCTGTCTTAAATTGCCGTGGAAGTGTTTTCATATGTATACTAGTAGGTATTATACACATGAAAGTTTGTGAGTATGGATGGTTGGATGTTTGTTTGTTATTATTTCACTCCAAAGCTACAAAACGCAATTTAATGAAATTTGGTACACAGATAGCATATAACCTTGAATTAAGTATTTATGAGTGAGAATAAGTTTATCCATTGACTAAAAACTGTACAACAAGCAACAACAAGTTAGTTTATTATGGGACTAAATAGACTATAAATAACTAAAGGTGGATGGCATGTTCTTGAAATTTTTGTTACTACAGTTCAGCCTCTGTAATATTTAAATTATGTTTATATTTTAGGTGGTGTCGCCGAACCACACACCACGAACTCTAAAGAGGAATTGGATGAAAAAAAATGAGTTGTCTGAGCAGCGTTTGAAAAAGCTAAGAGCCCTTAGAGAAAAATCAAGAAGATTATTAAAAAAAGTCGCTTTGGAAAACATTTTGGTGGACTTACAATCGAAATTATATGTTAAATTCAAAGATTGCGAATTGTTATCTACAATAGACACTACTAACAAATACGTTAATGTACATGTGTTATTATAACCATTAACTTTTACTACCTTGCGGTTGAGAGGACAACTATAGTAATAGAATATTATGTCATTATTTTCAAAACGTTATAATTTAAAATTCTCATTATTTCTATCACACGAATTCTCAAAAAACCGACTATGTCTCGTTTGAGAATTACTGATTTCACTCTTAAGTCTCCTTACTATTATCGTTTCTTTCAATTGTTTCGGAGTTCTGTTTGTAGTATTCTGAACCTTTTTGTATCCAGTCACTCGCCTTTACACTTCGAGATACAGGTTAGTTCCTAGTTCGATGGTGGGTGGCTAATGGCGGGGTACTAACGAATTAATTATACCGTTCTGTAATTAATAGATTTAATCCTTGATTGAAACGAATCAATAAATAATTTTGAATTATTTTGAATTTTTGAGTCTTTCGCCCATCGCGGAAAGTAAGAGTGAACACCTCACGGGGTGTTACCCCCATAATATTAGATTTCTCTCAAAATATTGATTCTTGTTGGATAAAAAGTAGCTTATGTCCTTTCTCATAGTTCTATCTGTGACTACATATTAAAAATAAATAAAAAACTGAAGTTGACTTTAGAAAAACTTATTTATACTTATATGACAAAAAATGAAATTGTTCTTACTAAATTCCTCAAACATTACGTATTACCCGTGGTTCCACCAACATGTCCCACTGGTAGGTCCACGGGTATTTTTTTCCCCGTAGACCTTTTAACCGTGTTCCCACTGCTATGACCCACAGCGGACCCACGGGTAATTCCTCAGATAATTTCTTTCCCCGTAGACCCACTGCGCTAGATATGACAATGACGGTGAGTCATAGTGACAAACAAAAGTTTGTGGATTTTCTACCTCGTCAACTACTTTCAAGATTATCTTGAAGGTGGCGACTGATGAGGTGGAAAATCCGTAAAAAAAACTCGCCGTCATGTAGGTACACCACAAACCGTACCGTACCGTTAGCGTCAATATGAATGTTTGTGTACCAAAATAACAACTTTCACTGCACAATGTTCACTTGAATACAATTTTTGAATTAAAAGTAAAAGTTAACCGTCGCTAGCTTCATCAACAGCCACTTAAACCTCTTTGGAAAAATCACTACTTTTTGTATGAATCTTATTGCGACTTCTTGTTCTATTAGAAAAAAAACCGGTTTTGAACAGGTCATTAATAACATTTCATACAACATTATTACCCTCGAGTTTTCCAGGGTAGTAATGTATTGGCGCGCTGGTAGCGGTAGTCGCAGTGTGGAAATTACCATGCGTGCCCACAATGGCACGGAGAACACCGGAGGTTTTAGTGGGTCGGCCTAGAACTTTACCGGGCCAGACGGTACACACACGCACGCCTGCCGTCTAGCCAACGGTGGGTACGGAGCGGTTGAGCATTTCCCCCCCGAAAAAAAAGGGTAGTAATGTATTACTTAGTGGCCTTTTCTGTTGATTTGAGCGTTAAATTAATGAGTGTAGTTGAAAAAAAAAACTTTTTATTCTCTTCTTTAAGAACCCAATGCTGTAGTCTCTTGAAAAAATCTCGACGTTCATTCTAAATCCTGAGCGTGCGCTGAAGGTAATTCATTTTAAAGCATACAGTACGAGACCATTTTAGTTCTAGGGTGTGAGGGTTAATTTCTTGCCAATGGCGAGCTGTGCCATGGTAGAAAGTGGCCGTGGGCATAATGTTTAACAGCTCCTCAGCAGGCAGAGGTATTTTTTTTAAACTTGGGTGTTTAATACCGTTTGTGAGTAGGGGATCGTTAACGAGTCTCATGGCCCGTTTGTGTACCGCGTTAAAAGGTACAAGTTGATTTTAAATATAAGAAGATAGAAAAAAATGGGCACGCTAATTAAATAAAATGATATTTAACAACTTTTTCTCTCTTTTTTGTAGACATTAGGTGAACGTATTAAAAACTTGCGATTCGGGGTAATTTTTATAAAGAGGGTAACCCTAATCATCCATGTACTTGTATTTGCTGTCCCTTACTGCGGCACGCTCATCCGCAGTCTATAGTATTATTCGTCTAAGACTGAAACGATACATGACATTTCTTTTTTTTTTTTTTTGGTTTTTTTTTTTCAGATATGGCGACTGCTTATAGGCAAAGGGAGTAAACATACATTTACTCTTTTTTCGTCACATATCTTTTTAACTACTTTTGAAGTGAATAATTGTGCAATAAAAGAAGGTAGTATTTATTAAACTGTTTATTTTTACATTTTTTTTGGATATTTTTAGTAAGGTTTTTGCCTTTTACTCTTTTAATTTTTTTTTTTTGTAACATTTTTTTTGTATCCATTTTCTTCCAAATACCTATTTGTTTCTTTAACAATAGTTCCAGATGACCTCAGGAGCTTTTCAGAGGGGTATGTTAACTTCTTTGCTTTCACCGTATTGTACTCCCGGGCACTTAACCAATTATTGATATTTTCAGTTTCAGTGCTCGTTAGACCGCTCTTCCATCTCTACAAAACCAGTTACTTTTTTCATCCCAGCTCGCAATCTAAAACAAAATAAAAATTTCATTTGTAACTTCAACATCCAATTTACATGAAGCTACGATATGATACATTATAATGTTTTCAGAATATTACCTGTTCTTTCAGAGCTGTAAAAATTTGTGGATTGATTCCAGCTTCCACATTTAAATTTGATGTGAATTTATTTAGTGTTGTTTTCGATGGTAAAATGAAAATTCTATGTAGAAACCTGTAAGCTTTCGGGCTTTGCTTCATTATACTTAAAGCAAGTAATTTTTCTTTTGCAGAGAATCGTCTTCCTTTTTCTTTCTATATGCTAAATTGATTTGCATTTCAATAATTCTTCTCGCATATGGATTTAATCCTCGAGTAACACTTGCTGGAACCTTTGTAAATTTAGGTTTCTTTAAATCTGAAAAGCAATAACAAACAAATTTAATATTTATTACATTTGACGGATCAGTGGTGCAGTGACTGAGTAGTTACAATGTGAGTTCAATTCCTACCAACGACAAACACTTATGTAATAAACATTAGCATTGTCTAAATATGTATAAAGGACATTGAACAAAAGTGGTCGAAATTTCCACCAGTAACATGACATATGTATGTATGACATGTGTATATAGTAAAAAGATAGTACTAAACAAAACTTACTATTAACTATCTTACATAATGACAAGCCACTCTGAACCAAGTGCTTACTTCTTTGCTTAAAAATTATTTTTGATAAAGAAGTCTGATATCTGACCTTAACACACTTTTTGTTTAGTAACTAAGTACCAACCTGCATTTGATGTTGTATGTAGTCGTTCCTGTATATTTAAAGTTATGTCTTGTAACACTGCACAGAAAGGCTTGCAATAATTGTGGTCAAAGCGTCTTTTCTGGGAATAAGTGTGGTACTGAGAAATGTTCTCTGTAACAAATAAAAATTATTTATCATCACAAACCATTTTATATGACATCTATTCCTAATTCAGCATCGATTGATGATGTTTGTTAATCTTTTATTAAAAAAATATCTTATTATATTACTTTTTCACATTAAGATACATATTTTGTCTAAATTATTACTGGGATACGTGATAATTAAGGTTAGGTGCTCACCAGTATCCTCAGAGTGTGATGACGATATGCCCGTAGTGATTTCTTCACTTGAGAATAGCGTTGGATGAGCAGTTATGAGTAAACGGTTTTTTGGTGTTATAAAACATTTCTCGAAATGCTTATGACAAACATAATGGTTTCTAGGCTCACTTATACTCAAATCCCGGAATTTGTCACTACCAAGACACTAAATCCACTTTTCAAGTCTTTCCTTGTTGGTAAATGGAAAACGGTGTAAATAAACGTCCTGTCGTACACTATCACACCCTTCAACACAGCGAAAGTAATACATTTTAACAAAATGTAAATACTATTGCAAATATCACAGGTAATTGCGGAGATGTGGTCGGAAATTAATCAACGAATTGAAATGTCAGCCATATTGTTTGTTTGTTTTCGTGCGTGACGGACGACGGGCCACAGAGGGGAAGGGAAGGGCAGGGCGGGGAGGGGTAACTGTCATCTGACGATGTAGGGCCCCTTTCTGAGTTGCGTTCCGAGGGTCAGAGTAACCACTGGAACGTCCGTGGGGACTATAGTCCCCAAAATCTCGATCTTCTCGATCGACCTGGGTACTATGGTACCCAGTTCCCTTTGCGTAAAACCGCGCGGTGTGATAAAAAAATCGCGAAAAATAAAATATTTTCTCTATGGCTTTATTCCTTTGTCAATAGTCTCTTTCATAAGTTGACAGGTAATGTCCAATTTATTTTTAGTCTTAGATTGAAATAAATTTGTCATAGTCTGCGGTTTAACTTACTTGGCCGTATCCATACGTATCTTACTCCATGACCGATGAGATTTATTGCGTACTTACTTAGTCTGTATTAGTATTTTCGTAGAGTGTTCTATATCAAAATAAACTAGAAGAATTGGGCTACATTATTATGTATGGTTTATGATAGTTTATAGTGTTATATTGCCACACTAAACGTTTTTTTCAAAAAGTGAGTATTTTTGAAATTTTAAGCACTTTAGTTACTATTCTCGTCATTATTCATTCAATTATGAATCCTTATCTAATTAACTATTATAAGTTCATTCCTTATTAAATTAGCTTTCCATACGTATTTTTTATTTAATTTTAGACACAATAATTTATTTCTTGCATTTTTTTTAAATTTGAGGTCGCGCGTGCGCATCTCGCGTATATAATTACGTAATTAATCGATTTTATTTTTTTTTTCTTTTTTCATTAAAAATATTACCCAAAACTATTATATATCAAAATAATCTTCAAGAATAGGGCTATAATAATATATATGGTTATTTAAAGTTTTATAAAATAGTTTTTGTGCAAAAATTTTTTTAAAAAAATCGGGTCTTCCGCGACCTTCCGAACATTTTCGCGCTTCATTCATTTAATTATTAATCCTTATCTAATTAACTGTTATAAGTTCCTTCTATATTAAATTACCTTTCCATACGTATTTTTTGTTCTCTTGTAGACAGTATATGTCACTCTCCGCAATTTTTTGAACACTCCGTACGCGCCGGGTTGAGTCATTCCGCAATGGCGGCACCTTTGATATTTGAGATATACTACTTTTTGCTTTTGATCCCACCACGCTTCGCGTGGCGAGCGTTCCAGTGGGTAATGCAACCGAGAGTGTTTTTCACACTCGCTCCGAGGTTCTTTTTTATTTTTTTTATTTTTTTTTTATAATATAATTATATCACCACAGACTCGTGGTCCGTGTCCTTTTAAGGCTGTATTTTCGTTTTGATCTTTTTCTTTTTTAAACTTAATAAGTCCGACTACTCTACTCTATATCTAGGGTGAGTTGCGCTCCGAGGTTCAGAACGGCTCGGTTGCTATCTTTTTTTTTAGTTTGTAGCTTGCCGATCAAGATCAAGCAAAGGGCAAAATATACTAATCCTTACTAGGAAATTAACAGTCAATATCCATTTTTCTGCTTAAAAATAATTACAACACATAAAAATCTCTATATTTCGCTTGTATTAGGCTTAAAAGAGTTCAAAGTAATGTTATTTCATAAAATAATAAGTAATTAGCGTATTTGTGACATCGACTTTGACATAAAAGCTGTCAGAGTGTTTTTCACCCTACGCTCAAGTTGGTTGTTTGGTTGCATCACTCGAAGCTTCTGAACGGGCACAGAGTGTACTAACCGCCTGTCAGAGCGTTTTTTACCCCGAGGCTCTGAACGGGTCGGTTGCTGTCAGAGTGCACTCGGAGTGCACTCGAGCGTAGGTTCTGAACGCAGCTCTGGGATGAATAAAAAAATAGTAGAAAAAAAGGCGGGAAACGTTGAAATAGGCGGGTGTCTTTTCTGGCTTTGATTTTTATTAATATTAATTTTAATAGTTTTTAGGACCAGTTGAGTAGTATATTCATATTTTATTTTGTATATTTATCTGTATATATTGTATTCTGTGCTAATTTCAACGGGTTGGTGAGTAATTTAATTATTTTCAAAATGAACGATCCCCCTGACCCAGGGGGATCTGTTCCCAGCACTAAACAAGTATTGCCGCCCCAAGTTGCTTATAATGTTACACTAACAAGCCATAGTGAATCTAGTGTTGATACCGATCAAACAGTCATGGACTGGGCAGCTACAACAAATAGGAAAAGGAGTAGGAAATCTAGTAAAATTTGTAAACAATGTAACAAGAAAAAGAGGAAAAATAAAATGGCGGGCAAAAGTGATGGGTGCCTCTGTGAAGAATCTGTTAATATTGATGGCACAATTACTAATTCTGCCGATACTAACAATCAATGTATCCCTGGCATGTCATCTTTATCACAGCCAAGTGTTTTAGGTCAGTCTCAGCCTGATACAGCTCCATCAGTTAGTAGGAAATTGTATGAAGCACATGATTTGCCGCCTTTTATAGTACATATCCAGCGTGAACAAACAGCTTTCAATGATCCCATCACACTTCATCCTGTGACTTTTGGTTATTTTCTTAAAAAGCATAAATTTACTTCAATTGTTGATGGCAGTGTAAAAAAAATAGGCAGAAACCGAATCGTTTTATCCTTTAATAAATTTGAAGCTGCAAATAATTTCATAAATGACAAAAGATTACATGATAACAATTATAAAGCATTTGTCCCAACCTCCAATATAACAAGAATGGGTCTTGTTCGTGGTGTTCCACAGGACTGGACTCCTGAGGAAATAAAAGAAAAAATTACTGTTCCTGTGGGTTGTGGGGAAATAATTAAAATTAGACGTATCAATCATAAAGCTTTTATAGATAATGTTGCTACATGGAAACCTACACAGTCTGTAGTTATTACTTTTGATGGCCAGGTGCTTCCACCACGTGTATTTTTATGCTACAACTCTTTAGTCGTAGAGCGTTATATTTATCCCACAGTTCAATGCTTTAATTGCTGTAGATTTGGACACACTAAGATACAGTGTAGGTCAAAGCCTCGCTGCTTTAAGTGTGGCCGAGATCACAGTGGAGATACATGCTCAGTTGAAGAGGAAGGTGCACATTGTTGTAATTGTAGCGGTTCTCACTTTGCTACAAAACGTATATGCCCAGAATATGAACGTCAAAGACGCATTAAAGTTTCTATGGCTACCGACAATACATCATACTTTGAAGCTGCAAAATTACACCCACCTGTAAACATGTCATATTCTGAAGTATTATTATCACAACCATCACAATCCTCAAATTTTCAAACCACACCTATAAATCCTAGTAATAGTCGCACCTCTCAAAACAAATATTCGTATAAAAAAACTATTTATACAAAACCCAAACAGTTGTCACCCAATCCCAATATGGGATACAATCAGCCTGAACATTTCAATATGATCAAAGATTATGACATGCCTAGCAGCTCTGGTAATGGCACAGTCCTTAATCACAAACACAATAATGTTCAAGATTTGACAGTTGCAGATATAATTGTACCTTTAATAAATTTTCTAACTCAAATTACTAATATTATACCGTCCAACGCTGCTCCTTTACTTGACATTATTAATAAACTTACAAACCACCATGGACCAGCTGGCCAAAGTAGTTCAATGGAACTGCCGGAGCATCACTAATAAGAAACATGATCTTATTTATTTAATAAACAAATATAATCCATTTATTGTTGCTCTTTCAGAAACTTGGTTAAAGTCAGAAATTAATTTCAAAATTCCAGGTTATTTTTGTTTACGTCAAGATAGAGCAGATGGAGATGGAGGCGTAGCTCTATTAATCAAGTGTTCTTACCAATATAGACTTTTGACTTTACCTAATGCTTGTGAAGATTTCTCTGCTATTGCTGCAATTGTTAATAATATATGCTTTATGTCTATCTATGTACCTCATCCATCTTTATCTGTTTTTAATAAAATTAATAACCTTTTGAGTCAGCTTCCAAAACCCTGTATAGTTCTTGGTGATTTTAATAGTCATCACCAGTCTTGGGGTAGCTCAATATCAAACACCTACGGAGAGCACTTATTAGACATTTTGGACAAAAACAATTTATGTCTTCTCAACACTGGTCTTCCCACCCGTCTTACAAGTCCCACTGAATGCATAAGCGCTGTAGACCTTTCAATATGTACACCTAGCCTTGCCACCACATTGCTCTGGCATCCTCTCACTTCTTCTTTTGGAAGTGATCATTACCCAATAATAATTAAATTTCCATTTATAACCAAAAGATTTATTGCAAGAAAATCCACACATAAATATAACCTTCACAGTGTAGATTGGAGTGACTATAGAAATAAACTGGAAGAAAGAATTTCTATTTTACCAAAATTACAAAGTGCCAATGAAAATCATTGTTCAGAAGCATTAGCCAGGTGTATGATTGAAGTTGCTGATAATGTTTTTCCTGTAAAAAATTCATGTAGGAAACTAATTCCTTCCCCACCATGGTGGGATAAAGATTGCTCTGCAGAAATAACTCGGAAAAAGAAGGCTGAACGCGAATATCGTGAAAATATGACAATAGAAAATTTTAACGTTTTAACACGTATTACATCAGAAGTTAAAAAAATTTTGAAAAAAAAGAAAGCAGATGCGTGGAAAAATTTCTGTACTTCAATATCCCCTCAAACACATCCATCAGTGGTCTGGAACAACATTCGTAGATTCCGTTCTGCCTTTGTTCAACCAACAGCCTCTAATTTATCATTAGATCTTGCAGATCAGTTCATGGATAACTTGGTTCCGATGTCAGTAAGGGAGCACATACTGCTTTCCCCATACGACGGCAATAAGTCTATTTTAAACTCCCCATTTTCAATACAAGAGCTGAAAGGGATTCTTTCATATATTAACGACTCAGCTCCTGGTGAAGATAACATTCCTTATTCATTTATTGCAAATCTTGGTGACAAAACATTAAATTACTACTTGCAAATTATTAATTCTGTCATGTTGACAGGAAATATTCCTTCATCGTGGAGACAGCAAACAGTGCTGCCATTACTAAAACCGAATAAATCGCCATCGGTCGCAACATCGTATCGTCCTATTATTCTTTCTACAGTCCTAGTTAAAATAGCTGAACACTTAGTTAAAAACAGATTAGAGTGGTTTATTGAGAACAAGAATCTTTTAGCTAATACTCAATATGGCTTCAGACGTGGTAGAAGTACAACAGATTGTGTTGCTCTTTTGATATCTGATATTCGAATAGCATTCTCCGATAATAAAGCTGTAGGAGCTGCATTCATTGATATCAAATCAGCATATGATAACGTGAATTTATCTATCTTACACCGTAAATTAGTTGCTTTAAATATTCCTGTATTGTTAACAAATTTTATAATAAATTTATTCTCTGAAAGATTTTTATCTCTAAATATAGATGATACAAAAATAGAAAGAACAATAAATAAAGGCCTACCTCAAGGTTCTGTCCTTAGCCCATTACTTTATAATTTATTTACCTATGACCTTGAAGATTCCGTAGACGATTCTTGTTCTGTTATTCAATATGCTGATGATATTGTATTATATTTCAGCGACTATTCTGTCACCAATATTTGCAATAATTTAAATAATTCCTTGAATTTACTCAAAAAATGGTTAGATAATAATGGTTTAGAGCTATCCACTTCCAAGTCACTCGTAGTATTGTTTTCAAGAATGAGAAGACAGCCTGATATTAACTTATATTATGGTAATGACCGCCTTCCACAGAAAAAGGAAGCTAAATATCTAGGCGTCATTCTAGACGCAAAACTTACAGGCACATCTCATTGTGAGTACATTTCTGCGAAATGCGAAAGAAATATAAATATTTTAAGATGCCTTGCCGGTGTTTGGTGGGGTGGCCATCCGACTTCCTTAAGATTACTTTACATTGCTCTGATAAGAAGTGTTTTAGACTATGGAACCTTCTTATTAGAGCCAGGTAATGCTAACGCTTTTCGGAGGTTGGATGGAATCCAATCAAAGGCCTTAAGAATTGTTACTGGCGCCATGAAGTCTAGCCCCACAATTGCTCTACAGATTGAATGTAATGACCCTCCACTATACCTCCGCCGACAATATTTAGCAAACCGTTTTTTTTATAAGGCTATTCAATTCACAAATAACGCGATTATAGTAAAACTAAAAATTTTATCTGAAAAAGTAATAACATCAAATTATTGGACCCATAGAGATATTCCGCCGTTAATAAAAAGTTTAAAGAATTTCAATATAGAAAATATGCCAACACATCAATTTCATTTAGATCCGATTTATAATACTGACTATGAATCTCTGCTGGTTATTCCAAATATAATTTACAATCTGCACATTGATGATAAAACCAATGCAAATGTTTACTTTAATTCAATTGTAAATGAGACCTGGCATCAGTGGCACAAAATTTATACAGACGCATCTAAAACTAAATCTCAAGATGTTGGCGTAGGAGTTTTTCACAGCAACTATAAAATACGATTGCCTCCACAAACTTCAGTTTTTACTGGGGAGTGTCTTGGTATATTTAAAGCTATAGAATATATAAAGATAGCTAAACTCAAAAAAACTATTATCTTTACAGACTCATTGAGTGCATTATACGCTTTAGCTAAATTCCCATTAAAATCAAAAAATTACCCTCTAATCCTAAAAATACGCGAAATGCTTCATCTATGTTTAATACAAGGGTATTCGGTTTCTTTTGCCTGGGTGCCCAGTCATTGCGGTATCACTGGTAATGAATTTGCTGATTATCTTGCCAAAGATGCAGTGAAGTGTGGTGATCTATATTATTATAAAAACTTTTCATATGACTTAATAAGTCTATCGAATATAGAACTTAAAAACAGCTGGACAAAGTTATGGACAGAAGGTGATAAATCAAAAGCTAAGTACTATCGTAGAATACAACCAACAATATTTACTAAACCTTGGTTTTCTAAACTAAAGTTTAGTAAATCGATTACAACAATTTTAATTCGAATGCGACTCGGGCACACTTGTACTCCTGATCGCTTAGCAAGGTATGGAATAATAGATGAACCTACATGTGAATGTGGTGAGGCTGAGGCTGACATAAACCACGTTTTCTTTTCTTGCCCTAAATTTGACAGACGCTCCTTTATCCAATCACTGACTGATGCAAACATTCCTTTTCCTACTTCCATCCCTGCTCTTTTACATGACCTAAACTCAAATATATATACACCTTTATCTAAATTTATTCGAAAAAATGATATAAAAATTTAATATATTTTAATAAAACACCAATACCTACTAATTTATTTTCAACACATATAATAGGCTAGTTGACCCTTTTTTAAAGTAGGGCTTAAAATGTTCATAATTGTTGTATTAGACCATAGCACATGAATATTATTTTTTTCGATGGCAAAAAAGTGCAAAAAATCTATTTTAAATTAAGATTTTCAATTTTGGACCGAAAACACGGTCAGCCATGACAGTCTGTTGATTATCTATGGCATACATCAAATGACGTCAGACTTATAGTAAACAAAGCACCGAGGCGAAATAACCTCACAAAAACAATGCTTTCTATTAAATATCACAAAATATAGAAAATGTGTATATGGAACGGGACAATAGAACAGGAATATAAAATTACCTCTTCAAAGACTCCAGAAAAGCTGTGGATTAGACGTACCCAGTGATATAGACATGCGAAATATTTGGTTAACACTCGCTTAAAGAAATCCTGTAACTATCTACTGAAACTCAAATGTATTTTTGCGAAAATCACATTAATGTAAGTACTATGAATGAATAACTCAATCTGTGTAGGTACTTCAGTTTCAACTTAAACAAAATAGAAGTTTTTAGGTTGTATGTAAAATAATTAATTAAATTTTTATCTTTCAGTTAGAATGAAAACGCCGCAGCCGACCAACCAAATTTTAACGCCAGACGTAGAGAAAACTTCACCATTCACGCATTTTTGATTTAATCTAAGTTATACACTGACACTAGATGATGTTTCAAAGAAAAGAATATGTAGGTACCTACTTATGTTCAATTGAATATTAATGATGTAATTGAATGTTAATTAAAAAGTATGTAATACAAACTATCCCAGTTTCATAATAATGAATATATTTATCTAAACAACGTTTACTTGTATTTACTGAGTACCTAATAAAAATTTGTTGCTTTCAGAGGTTACTTAATGAGAACTATTGTGTACTACCCTGTTCTCCTTTTGACAACGAGATTGATAAGGCAATAAAACTTGTGCAACATAATACAAAGCAGTGCATGCTCAGCCACAACATCAAAATGTGGCCCGTCAACTAGAACAACATTATGTCAACAAAATAACTCAAGTATTTATATACCAAAGCACCATTGAAGTAAATAGGTCCAGTATGGTAAAACTGAAAGATGTTATATCTTCACTGATTAAACCTGCTGCCCACCACCAATCAACTGCAACATCTCCCAATAAATTGTCTGAAGTAAAGTGCTGCAAACCACATATATCTGGCCAGACATTATTAAAAATTATTATTTCCAAGTGAGGAAAATTATGATAATGACATTTTATATACCTTCACTAGTTGGATCATTACTTAAGTCTTCTCCGTCAAGCTATCAAGTCGGACAACTGAAGACATAAAAAGGAAAAATCACAATAACCAAAAATTAAATCTGGACAGTACGTACTTTTATGTATGATAAGGCACAAACCAAGAATATACATAGGGATACCTAAAGAACTTTATTTAATAGTTGATATATTATTTCTAAAGAAATAAAGCTCTTGAGGAAACTTATGAAGAAAAGAAGAAAGAAAGTTAGTGAACTTTCACCTTTTATTAGACCTTTTAACCAAAAGCACAATAAAAAAAGTTACTTCTAGTGTTTCACCATAAGTATAAAAGGGTAATCATAGATTGCTAAGAAATGAAATTCAAAAACCCAATAAAGTACTAACTTGGCCTGAGTATAAAAACGCAAATACTATTGAATATTTATTACTGTGACTACCTGATGGTTTAGTCAGCTTAATAATATACAGGATATGAAAGCAGTATTAGTGAAATTAACTTACTAGAAGAAAGTAAATTTCAGAACAGCTTACGCAAGAATATACAAGTTATCCATTTTAAAGCCGTATACAAATATATTAAATGTGATTGCTGTGTTGTCAGCCTGTGCTTTTCCTAATTTACAAGACCCTTCTTATTAAATAAATAATATATAGATTTTTTTTCTTTACTTTATACATAACTAACATCTAAAGATGACATAACTAATTTTTGTACTACTTACATTAGACATTATGTTCTTCACAAAAAAAATGTTGCATGTTTATTTGACAATAATGACTTGTAAAGGTTTAAGTTGAATCAAAATTTTTTAATGTGAAATACATGTGTTTTATTTTTCCATTACACCTTAAAAGATTTATAATATTTTATAGGTTTGTTGTTCATATGTATCATTGTTACTCAAACATATATATGTTCCAAAAGTATGTACAAATAGGTTTGAATAGAGTTAGATCAAATTTATTAATTTATCATAGTAATAATATATTGCCTTAGGGTCGCAGGTAATAAAAGTCAAAATAATAGTAAAGTGATTTATTATGAAGTAATACTTTCATAGGAAAAATGTATAGTGTGTGTGTAGTATAGTTTCCAAAATGACACTATTTGATCAATAAGTAGACATACAGATTGTTAGAACAAATGTCTATTATAGCTAATATTGTGACCTTTTGAGTGTTTTCAAAATTACTGCTAGCAACACAACAGTATATAAGTTTTGCTTTAGCACAAAACATCTGCATCTATACTGAGTTAAGCATACTGTTCACAGTTTTCCGTCTTTGATAATTAGCATTTTCTTTACTAAAAGAGCATGACAATTTTGTATTAATCTAATTTTATGGATACTGTTTGTTGAACTGACTATTACAGGGTATTAATCAGAAATGAAGAGGTCACATTTTGCAAATGTCAACCCCAATCTTCATCCTTCAACTTTTATCCACATTTTATTATAGGTGTCTGCAAGATTTCCTACCAAAAATCTTCCCAACGAAAGAACCATCATGTGTTATGCACTGGCTGACTTCATAGCACATGGAAGCTGTTATTCTTCATAACCAAGCTCGAACTAAAGAGCACTTCAGTATTGATGATTCCTGGTTTAGTTTTCTATGCACTTTATTCTTTCTTCATTGAAGAGGTCGTTAAGTTTTTAAGAAATATGTCACAATCTGTGTCTGTGAATGTATATATATTATTCCTCCCAGTAATTTTCTTCATGTTTGGCTTGACAAATGAATATTCTTTCTCTTTTTATGTTCATTTACAAATTCTTGCAGTACTACACTAGTATTTGACACATGATCCTGATGTTTTCTTTTGAACATTTCTCTTGAAGTAAATACTTTTAGTGTTAATTTGACTTTTGAGAGATGGGATTCTATTCAATAGCATTCAACTGTTGTAGAAAATAGCCTCACAGTGATGGTGCAACCACACCAAAAATGCATGTTTCAACTCTCTTCTGCTGCGTGACAATCTTGACAAGTACACTTGTAATCTGTTCTTCATTATAACAGTATTGAAACTGTACTTATATTGTTTAAAGTGATCGTTTGGTAGTAAATCAATGAGAGCGATACACAAAGAATCTCCTGACCATCAATCTATCGATTTTCGGAAGATTTGTACTATCTGCTCACACAAATCCAACATCAATGGTTGATTTTGCAATTAATACAAATAATTTACGATATTTACACATATAATAACGGAGATTTTGACGATTTTTTGCCAGTTTTAGGAAAGAATAGAGAATCATTGAATCAAATTTGACATTTCTTTGTTTACTATATGAGTGACGTCACGGCCCTGACCACAGGATATCAAAGCGTTTACGGCGTGAGGTAAAAAAAGATTATTTCTAGCATTTTCAAATTAAAATTTTACAGTAATCATTCATTGTTATTTATTGAAATCGGTATATTGTGGAACCTTATGCCAAATACTATTAGAAATAAACAATATTTTAATCAATTTTGATATGAGTCAACTACCCTATTATACCTTCCTAACTACTCACCTGTTGTCCCTTTCCAAATTCCGTTTCCTTTTTCCTACATTTTCTCTGATTTGTAATCCGTTTCCTACCTTTAACTATTACGTAACCCAAAACAAAAAAAAAACACCCACCCTAAACCAAGTTTCTATTATCGATATATCTTAATCGAATCCGCTCCATAATCGAAGACAACTTGCATATGGCAAATGGCAACACCAGCCTTCACGCCAATAAAAAAGAAGAAGAAGAAGAAAAAAATAGTATGGAGATTACCACCCGTGCATTGACGTAAAAATAAATAAACGTCAATGTCCAAAACAAACAAACCTTGCGGTCCGCATGACGATGATATCGATATTATCGCGATAACAGCCGGTCCGCATGAACGTTGTGGGCCAGATAGAAAGGGCGCGCCATCGGCGCACCGCTTCTATCTGTTTTGTGCCCGTCCGTTTTCATACAATTTGTATGAAAGATTATTCGAGAAGCTTCCAGATGGCGCACTACGGTTGCAAAGACGGGCGCGCCGGCGGGCGCACTGCCGGCGCGCAGCCACGTACCTCAGTCTACAGTGAGTGATGCGCGGGACCGGAAGTTTCCTCTCCTTCTTCTTCTCCTTTGCAAATTGGCGAGTTGCACATGTCTTCGCCGTCAGAGGAAGACGAAGTTACTAGTGGGGTGAATGTGGCATAACGAGTTTCACATGGGACACAGTATTTTCTTTTCTTTTCTTCTTCTGCTGAACGTAAGACTGTGGCTACGGAGCGTGGTGCATGATTCTATTTAAAGTGGAATAAATTTTTGCAATATTAATAAACATAACCGAAGGATATGTTATATTTTTAAAACAATATTTTTAATCACGGAAACTTATATGCATGAAACGGAAAAGTTCGACCTGTCAGCGGAACCTTCTTATCTTGAATAGACTCTAATTTCCGTGATTAAAAATATTATGTTTTAAAAATAGAATTTATCTCTTTAGGTTATTTTATCGAAAATGCTGTTTATGAATAAGCTAATTTTATCTTTATATTAGAAATCAAACACATCCATTATTTAACGTGTGGCTTTGACAACTCATTTATTTTTTTCATTCACGGCATTTAGACCATAAGCAAATATTGTATTCTAACCTTAGATCATTTAACCTATGGATGCGGTACGCAACAAATCGCAATATAAATTTTTCTCTTCATATGGGTAGCAAATGAAAGGGCTTGACTAGTAGAATACCACACACTATGATAAATGTAACTGGTTTATTTACATTAAAATACATCAAGTAATTAGTCATGGTCAAAGTAAAATAAAGGTACCATGAAAAGTCAGTAAACAAATAACAGAACGACACTCCGGAGTGCGATCAAAGCAATGACTAGTGTGACTTGACCTGCGCCACGCTTCTATCTGAACCCGTCGAAACAAGTTAGCGCGGGGTGCAGTGGGAGGGTGGGGGGATACCGGGAATGTCTTAGATGTTTTACGTGAGAATTGTTACTACCAAGAACTAATTTCTGATTTTATTATATATCTACCTACATAGTTATAAACATGTTTAATAAGTAGGCACTTTTTCGTTTAGCTTTGCTCGTATGGTAGAAATTTGCTATCTCGTGCAAGTAAAAAGCACGAGATAGCAACTTACTGCCATGCAAACAAAATTAGTATTTTATAAAACCTTTCATTTGTGATAGGGCCCAACGTGTTATAACGCTTGGGACGATATCGGGCATTTTCCTTTAAGTTGCACCAAAAAATGTGAGTTAAAGTAAACATAAAATTCCTTGCTACACGTATGTGGCATTAATTCTACCATTTTAGCTTAGTAGATGTTTACTACTATGAAAGTTTTTATTTACATATAGTAAGACATGTTATATGT
This sequence comes from Schoenobius gigantellus, assembly GCA_963935595.1. Lineage (NCBI taxonomy): Eukaryota > Metazoa > Arthropoda > Insecta > Lepidoptera > Crambidae > Schoenobius > Schoenobius gigantellus. The sequence continues at coordinate 22,218,624 of OZ012544.1, read as the reverse complement.
TATTCATTTGTCATAACGTGACGTTGAAAGTGTGTTTGTTTACATTGCCCGTACAAACTTCAAAGCCACTAAAATAAGAAGAAAAAGCTTTATTGTGTGATTTTAATAATGATGTTGCATTATTAAAATTTTCTCTGACGACGACGATGACGACAATCACTTGCTTTGTGCTCTTTACTGATGTCCCCAACAACTTGCTGCATAAAGCAGGTGGCATGAAATCGCAATGCAACGCGGAAACGAAATTAAAACGCGGTTAACGGTGACCGCAAACAATAGTTTTTCTATTTTGTATGCTGTCTGGCAGTCAACGTGTAAAATTCAACAGAAGTACAGCCTTTTAAACAAAAAACTAAAAGTACAAAAAATAATTCATTTTTTTTGTACTTATGACCTCAACTACAACATAAAATTTAAAGGACGTTATTGACATTTTTCTATCTGGAGTAAACTTACATTGCATTTTGTAAAATACCAATATAGATTATTTAATAGGCTTAAAATCAAGTGAGATGCAGTCGAAAAATTGATTAGAGTAAGTATGTATATTGTATGGCCGACTTAACCATGAGGTGTACGGCCATTAAAATAAAGAAAAAAAAGTATATTGTATAGAAAAATATTTTTTAAACTACAAAGCAAAGTTGAGCAATATAATAGGTAATAATATAATATTTTCTTGATATTTTTTTATTCTATTATATTACACGTGAATTTCTATTTTAATCTTATATCTGGTTATTATTATTATATTATTATTAAACAAACTTCGGAGTGAATGAATGATAAATAAAAATATGAATCAGCATCATTCACTCAAGTTGTCCCAGCACTAAGCAATAATGCCCGTGTCACAGATAATATAATGCCCGTGTATTGTATTGAGCTACCATCGTACCATTGTATTTTTCTATCGTAACGGCATAAAAAATAATTCAAAATTGTAAACAAATGAAACACGGTAATGTATATTTTATACTTAAATGTGATAGGAAACGCCATAATCTCGAAGATTTGAGTAGCTGGATCACCTTTTGCAAGGGGAAACTGCACAATTAACCATTTTTTTGGAGCTCTTAGTGCGACACGAAAACGACACCTAATGGCAGCGGCCGCGCGTCAACTAGTTTCTTAGAGCATTCATACGGGAGACGGCAAGGCTGGGCGAACCCCTCTGCCAATTTACGCTGACCATATGGCCATACACGTTATATAAAACTAGTTGACGCGCGGCCGCTGCCATTTGGTGTCGTTTACGTGTCGCACTAAGAGCTCCAAAAAAATTGTTAATTGTGCAGTTTCCTCTTGCAAAAGGCGATCCAGCTACTCAAATCTTCGAGATCATGGCATTTCCTATCACATGTAAGTATAAAATATACATCAACGTGTTTTATTTGTTTACAATTTGGAAGTAATTTTTATACCGTTACGATAGAAAAATACAATGGTACGATGGTAGCTCAACACAATACACGGGCGTTATATTATCTGTGACACGGGCATTTGCTTAGTGCTAGGACAACGTGAGTGAATGATGCTTATTCATACTTTTATTTATCATTTACTCCGAAGTTTGTTTATTGTTTAACCAGATAATGTTAATATCGGTGCATGGATTAGGTAGTATAAGATTAAAATAGAAATTCAAGTGGAATTTAATTGAACAAAAAAATATCAAGAAAATATTACTTATTATTTTGCTTCAACTTTGCGTTGTAGTTTTAAAAAACTTTTCCTATAGAATTACTTACTCTAACCAATTTTTCGACTGCGTCTCACTTGATTTTAAGCCTATTAAATAATCTATATTGGTATTTTACAAAATGCAAATAATAATAACATTAATACTCCAGTTAGAAAAATGTCATGTAATGTCCTCTAAATTTTATGTTGTAGTTAAGGTTTTTAATTTTTTGTACTTTTAGTTATTTTACATTAGTAAAGAGCACAAAGCAAGTGATTGTCGTGCAATATACAGAGAAAATTTTAATAATGCCACATCATTATTAAAATCACACAATAAAGCTTTTTCTTCTTATTTTAGTGGCTTTGTAGTTTGTACGGCCAATGTAAACAAAAACACTTTCAACGTCACGTTATGTATGACAAATGAATAACATGTCTTACTGCATGTAAATAAAAACTTTCATAGTAGTAAATATCTACTAAGCTAAAATGGTAGAATTAATTAATTTAGTGATTGGGCGACGCCAGGCATATACAAAAGCCGTAGGAAATTATTTGAACTTTATGCTTTAAAAGTAAACTCCAGTGATCCCGCTTTCATAGATTATGTAAGAAATTATTCTAAAACATTTAAGAAAGTGTGCATGTCTGCAAAAGCGATGTACATAAGTAATAAAATTAGCTTATCAAAAAACAAAGTAAAGACCACCTGGAACATCATTAACCAGGAAACAGGGAAACCCAAAAGCCGTGTAAATTCTTTCTCACTAGAAGTTAATAATAAAGCAATAAAATCAGATATTGCAGTTGCAAATGCGTTTGAAGATTTCTTCTACCATATACCTATAGAAACTACAAGTAGTCTCAACTCGTGCCCCAATGCGGCTGTAGCCCTCTTAGAACAAAGTGTAGAGAAGTGCAGCATAGGCTTCAACTTTGGTCACATTGACGCCGACACTATTCTAAAAACATTCCGCATGATCAGTACCAAAAAAACTGAAGATCTTTGGGGTATTTCGACCCACTTAATCAAATCTATAATAAAAGAACTTGCTCCGCAACTAGCGTTCATTTTCAACAAATGTATTGATGAAGGTATCTTTCCTGATCTAATGAAATACAGCAAGTTAATACCTTTATTTAAATCTGGAAATAAAAATGATCCTGCAAATTATAGACCAATTTCGATTCTACCAGCACTTAGCAAAATATTTGAAAAAATTATTTCTAATCAGCTGTCAGATTATTTCACAATCAATAAAATCCTACATATGAACCAATTTGGCTTTACTAAGGGTCGTTGCACTACAGAGGCTGGAGTTGCACTTCTCAAACACATTTTTGCCGCCTGGGAGTGTAAACAGGATGTGATCGGTATATTTTGTGACCTGTCAAAGGCTTTTGACTGCGTTGATCATCAGACTCTTCTAAATAAGCTCAAGCATTATGGTGTGTCTGAAGAGGCAATTAAGCTTATTGAGTCTTATTTGTCCAATAGGGTCCAAAAAGTTGTAATTATCAGAACTGAGTCTTCTGGTGCACCTATCATTATGGGTGTGCCTCAAGGATCAATACTGGGACCTCTGCTCTTCTTAATTTATATTAATGACCTCCCACACTTCACCAATAATCTGTGCGATACAGTACTATTTGCAGATGACACTTCTTTAATATTTAAGATTGACAGAGGAAACGGAAATACTGACGTTGTAAATAGTACTCTTTCTAAAGTATTGCATTGGTTCACTGTGAATAATTTATCATTAAACTCGAGTAAAACTAAATGTATTAAGTTTTCATTGCCAAATGTTAGGAAAGTGGACAATATTGTGGAAATGAATAATCATACTGTTGAATTCGTCGATTTTACTAAATTTTTGGGTATAACACTAGATTCGACTTTGCAGTGGGATCCACATATTGCGTCTTTAGCAAACAGACTCAGTTCTGCGGCATATGCTGTAAAAAAAATGAGACAACTTACTGATGTTGAAACGGCAAGACTGATTTACTTTAGTTATTTTCACAGTGTCATGTCATATGGGCTATTACTGTGGGGATCAGCCGCTAGTATAGAAAGTATTTTTGTACTTCAAAAAAGAGCCGTGCGGGCTATTTATAATTTACGAACAAGGGATTCTCTACGTGATTTATTTAAAGAAATTAATATATTGACTTTAGCAGGACAGTATATTTATGAAAATTTGATTTATGTTTATAAAAATTATAACACATTCGATACCAATTTTAAATTTCATAACTTAAATACAAGAAATAAAAATAAACTTGCCGTTCCAACGTACAGGCTCCAAAAAACTAGAGGCTCATTTATGGGGAAATGTATATCTTTTTACAATAAAGTTCCACAGAGTGTTACTGACTTACCTTTTCATAAGTTTAAAGCGCATGTAAAAAAGACTCTAATGAGTAAAGGATATTATAAAGTCAATGATTATCTGAATGATGTCAATGCTTGGTCTTAATTGTAGACTTAATTTATAGATTTAAATGTATAATGTACACTGACACATCTAATCTTGTAATGGAAGTTGAACACAATCTTTACTTTTGAGTTCTGCTTCCAATTGACGACTCTGTAACAAACAATACAGGGAGAAAAAAATAGCCCTTGCTGGTTTTCTTGCTGGTTCTTTCCAGTACAAGGTCTCCCGCCGTAGACTTGTGAACCAATGGCGTAGCTTCTTTGACGTTCAAAAGTGATTGTAAAATCCCAATTGAATAAAGGATATTGAATTTGAATTTGAATTTGAACGTTATATACGAATTAACTTTAACTCACATTTTTTGGTGCAACATAAAGGAAAATGCCCGATATCGTCCCAAACGTTATAACACGTTGGGCCCTATCGCAAATGAAAGGTTTTCTAAAATACTAATTTTGTTTGTATGGCAGTAAGTTGCTATCTCGTGCTTTTTACTTGCACGATATAGCAAATTACTGCCATATGAGCAAAGCTAAACGAAAAAGTACCTACCTATTAAACATGTTTATAACTATGTAGATATGTAATAAAATCAGAAATCAGTTCTTGGTATAGTAACAATACTCACGTAAAACATCTAATACATTCCCGATATCCCCCCACCCTCCCACTGCACCCCGCGCTAGCTTGTTTCGACGTGTTCAGGCAGGTAGAAGTGTAGAATAGTAGAATAGTATTTGACACAATACACGTCTGACTGATTATATGTGTATTTATTATTTACCTTACTTTATTACATTACCCTTAAGAGATACCCCTTTATTCATTATCCTTCTGGCATTGTCGGATAAAATTTTCAAAATCATTGGAAAATTGAAAACTTAGCGGGCAAAGCCGCTGGTGGGTCGGCATCTAGTCTCTATACTACATCACTACATATTATAAAAAATAAAACCGACTTCAAAAACACCAAAAAGCTATAAATAATAATAAAACAAGACTGCATTATGATATCACAGTTTTATATTGAAGTTGGTGCCAAATTTTAAGTATGCTGAAAAAGTATAAGGATCCTGTGGGATACCAACAACTAATAAAAATCAGAAATCAAATCAATAGTCTGTTCCCCGAGAGCTGATAAAAATTATGATTACGCATCGGAGCGCTTAGTGTTTCGTTAACTGAAAATATAAATTTTATATAACGTGTATGGTCATATGGTCAGCGTAAATTGGCAGAGGGGTTCGCCCAGCCTTGCCGTCTCCCGTATGAATGCTCTAAGATTCTAACACCCCCTCTCAATATGTGCGATGGTTAAAATACAATTTAAATTATAAAATTACAATTTCATTACACCATCACTAGTAAAATAACAAACACCAAAACAATAAACTTTATAAACTCTAACCTACCTAAATACTACTCTAAATCAATGACCTACTCTAAATCAATGACTCTAACACATAAACTTAACAATTAAATTATCAAATTTTTCTGTACATAAGCTTTTCGTCATAATGTCAGCCAAATTTTCATTAGTAAGTATTTACATATTCTATCACTAACACTTTCTTATGCACTAAATCTTTCAGAAAATTGTATTTTATATCAATATGTTTCGTCCGTTTAGAATTTTCATAACTTTTTGAAATAGATATGGCACTTATATTATCTACAAACAAAATTACAGAATTGAGAATTACAGAAAAAACGAAAGTTGACGAAATGGCACATTAATCTTTTCTTTTCATTTTCTTGAAATTTTACACTAAAGTTACTTTCCATCGGGGTTTTAACTCCTCGAAACTCTGCCATATCAAATTTAGTAAGAATCTTATCTATCATTCTTGTCTGTCTTATTATCATAGTATCTTTATCTCTTGTTACTTCCATACCCAAATATATACCTAGCTCAACCATGTCCTTTGCTTTAAATTCATGCGCTAACTTATTTAATATGAATTTGTCATTTCCCATTGTCAAAATGTCATCTACGTATATAATCACCCAACAATCTTCTTTATAATATAAACATGAATCATAACTTGATCTATTAAATCCATTTTCTTTCATAAAAGTGTCAATTCTCTCATTCCAACATAACGGTGATTCATTAAGTCCGTATAATGACCTCTTTAGCTTCAAAACTTTATTGCTTTCTACGCTTAATCCCTTAGGAACTTTTATGTAAACTTCTGATTTAACTTTGCCATTGAGAAAGGCTGTTGGTATATCTAACTGACATATTCTCTGGTTTTCTCTTAATGCCATTGATAAAAATATCTTAACAGTTGATTGCCTTGCTACCGGTGAGTAAATCGTATCAAAATAATCCTCTTTCCTTTGTTGAAAGCCTCTCACCACTAATCTTGCCTTCTTTGTTCCATCATCTTTGATTTTAAAGATCCACTTTGTTTCAATGGTCTGTTTTCCTTGAGGTAAATTTGTTTCTTCCCATGTTTCGAGTTTTTCTAAAGCATTTAACTCTTTATCTACTGCTTTCTTCCAATCTTCACTTCTGACAGCATCTTCATAGGTATAGGGTACTTCTGACAATAAAGAAAAACCTTCATGAGCCAGCGTGCAGTATATATCATAATGAGCAGGAGTTTTCACTATTCTTCCTGATCTCGTACACTTTACCTCATTGTTCACATCATCTCCTTCATTTCTTGTTTCTTGAGCTTCATCAATAGCATCTATCAATTCTTCATCTCGTACTTTATGGCCATTCTCACTAATAGTTGTTTCTTCTATTCTATCATCTTCATTTTCTTCCTTATCCTTTACTTCATATTTTTCATGTTCTTTTTCTATTGTGATTTATCAAAAGTAACGTCTTTTGAAATTATTATTCTATTACTTTCTGGATCCCATAATCTGTAGCCAACTGCACTATAACCTACCATTCTTGTACATATGGCTCGCTTGCTCAATTTATCTTCTTTAGGTATTACTGCTGCCCAAACTTTTGATCCGAAAATTCTCAATTTCGACAAGTCACGATTTCCATACATAATCTCGCAAGGTGTTCTGTATCTTACAGCTTTCGATGGACATCTATTTAATTGATAAGCAGCACAGCGTATTACTTCAGGCCATAAATATTTCGGAATGTTTGTTTCGGCAAAAAGAGTTCTTGCTCTATCATACAAAGTCCGATTCATACGTTCCGCTACCCCATTTTGTTGAGGGGTGTATGGCAATGAATATTCTAATTTTACCCCATTACGCCTACAAAAATCTTTAATTAAATTTGACGTATACTCTGCTCCATTGTCGCATCTTATTCTTTTAACTTTATTTCCCGACTCATTTTCTATTTTTGCGATATAATCTAAAAGGTTCTGTGAGGCTTCAGACTTGTATTTCAAAATATAAACAACGCAAAAATGAGAAAAATCGTCTATGACTGTCATAAAATATTTTTGGCAATTTAGCCCAACATTGCGTATTGGCCCTGCTATATCGGTATGCAGCATTTCCGCAATCATCGAAGACCTAGGCCGAATAATTGCTTTAAACGGAGAGCGCGTTGCTTTGCCTTCTAAGCAGGGTTCACATATTGTATCTGATATAGGTAGTTGCATTATACCTAAACCTTTTCTATTTAAATAGCCCAGTCTCTTATGCCATAGACTATTATTACACTCCGTTAAATTGTTACAAAAAATATTTTTACAAATTTTACCTAAGATCCTATATAATTTATTTTGGAAAGTGGCTGTAATAAAATGTGTACTATTAAATATTTTAACATGATATCTATCAAAATTTACATTAAATCCTGCTTCTATTAATTTATTTACTGAGAGAAAATTTAAAGTTATGTCTTTTACTATTAGAGTTTCTATATTTATTTTTTAATGTTGATATTCTATTTTCAGTTTTCCTCTTTTATTCGCAGTAATATATTGTCCATTCGCAACTAAAATTTTCACGGTTCGTCCTACAACAACATCAAACATACTGTCAATATATTTTTCATTAACTAAATGTTCCGTACATCCAGAGTCTACTACGAATTCTATAATATTATTCTCACTTACATTATTAATCTTGACCTCTCCTACCATAGCATTGGTGTTCATTAGGAAACATAGTTCGGTATCAACATCTGTAAAATTCGCTTGTGGTCCATTTTGACTAGATAAAGAGGCTTGTCCTTGTCCTCTACGTCCTCTAGGTTCTCTACGGTATCCTCGATTTCTTTGGTATCTTGTACCTTTCCTTCCTTTTGCTCTGCATTCATAAGATTTATGTCCTGTTTTTCCGCATCCATAACATTTAACAACAAAAGCATTCTTAATTTCATTTCTGTGTTTTCGGCATCATTTTTAAATTTAAATTTTGTTTCTGCATCTAATAATCTTGTTTTAACAAATTCTAAATTTAGTTGTTTTTCTGTTGCCATGGTTTCTATTGAGGTAATAACGTGTTCGAATTCTTTCGGTAGTGAGGACAGTAGGTAACCAAATTGGTTTCTTCATCTACTTTTACATCGATTGCAGCCAAATCCCCTAATAAGTTATCAAATTTCATGAAATATTGTTGTAATGACTCTTTGTTTATACATTTCAATGTAATTAATTTTCGCTTTAGATGTAATTTATTATATATACTTTTCCTCTCAAATACTTCCATTAGTAAGGAAGGACATCATATGCTTTGCTGTTCGTCCTTTCTTTATAACATCTAAATATTTATCGCTTGTACATTGCGCTATTAACGATTTAGCTTTAGAATCATCTTTGTCAAAATTTATATACTTAACTATCACATTTCTCGTCATCTAACACGTATTTTATTTGTCTTTCTTCTAATATAAGTAATAATCTATATTTCCAATTACCAAAATTCATACCTTCGCATAAGATCGGCAGCGTTGTTGTCGTCATTTTTATTTTATTTTTACTTTTTGTATTCTTCTTCTTTTATATTTAGTGGATCGCAACCCAACAATTTTTTTTTATTTTATAAATAAACGCTCTGCTACCGTGTTGAACATTGAATAAGCTAATTTTATCTTTTTTTTTTTTTTATCCTCTTTTATGGCAATTTGTTAATTATGCCAGCGTCAAGTGAAAGATAGATACGTAACAAAAATTACGAAAAATTTTGAAAGAATTGTTCACCAATGATTACTAATGATTCTGATGATTGTTAAGGAGCTCTGAAACAAAAAGAGATACACTATAACCTAACTACGAAATACTTACACAACTATATACACAATAACCTACAGCTTAATATTATTTTTAATAATAAAATAACCAATAATACTAACTACAAATGAATTCAAAGATGAGAGCAAAATGTCAATATGAGAAGGAAATGGATAGGAATGTTCTAAGAGTGAGTCAATGAAAGAAGAACGATCATAATTTGGGCATGAAAAAAATATATGATTTAAGTCTTCTGCCAAACCACATTTACATAGAGAAGAGTATAAAATTTTTAATTTTTTAAGATGCACTGCTGTGCAACAATGACCAAAACGAAGTCGGCATATTGTGGCGGAAATATATCTATTTACATATAACTTATAAAACCAAGGCTTGGGTGGAATATCTTTCTGGATTTTGGAATAACGAAAACCTTTATATTTACTACTTGAAGCCCAAAGCCGTGACCAGGATTAAATAATTGCTTTTTTGGAATAAGTAAAAGGTCTTGACTGTAATTCATAAAAGGAACAATATCACCACGCAATACTGCAGTCCTAGCAAAGTGATCAGCTTTTTCATTGCCAAATATGCCGCTATGACCAGGAATCCAAGCCAAGACTACAGTACAACCCAGCGACTTGCATAAAAATAATTTCTGCTTTATATGGAACAACAATAAAGAACCTCTACCAGTAAACGGATTAGACTGTAAGGCATAAAGATTACTCAGGGAGTCAGTAAATATAATGGAATATTTTAGCTTATAAAGTAAAACATAATTCACTGCATTCAATTCATAATTTTATCTTTATATTAGAAATCAAACACATCCATTATTTAACGTTTCGCTTTGACAACTCATTTATTTTTTTCATTCATGGCACTTAGACCATAAGCAAATATTGTATTCTAACAAATGCAATAATTAATTCCACATTAAATAAAAAAAGAATATCAGTCTAGTTAAATAAAATTATAATTCTGAAAAAATATTTTTTTAAAGTTTACAAATAAAATATTTGTGTAAAGTATAAGTTTCAATTCACGACTAAAATAAATACTTAATTAAACAAATATTTTATCAGAATTATAAATAATTATATTTAACTGGAGTAATATTAATGTTTCTATTTAATGTGGAATTAATTTTTGCATTGTTAATAAAAATAGCTGAAGGAGATGTTATATTTTTAAAACATTACATAATATTTTTAATCACGGAAACTAGTATGCAGGCATGTAACGGAAAAATTCGACCTGTCAGGGGAACCTTCTGTCGCGGAGTTCCGCGAATACTCTGACTACTTCCGGTAAGAAACGAAGTGAGTAAATTGATACAATGATTATGGTTCTAATATTGTTATTGGGTAATAAATAAATTATGAATCTAATTATGTGAATTATTAATGTTACCGATATTACCAGCAGCATTCCCAATTCCTTTGTCAGTATAAATAGCGTTGTGTCGACACAGTGGTAATAATGGTATTGTACTGTGTCGGTATTTTAAAAATGTTATCCTGCTTTGCCTATAAGGCAGACATGTGGCTTTCTCTTGTAACTTGTTCAATTCGGTTCTGAACATTATAGTGATCGGGTGATAAAAGGCGAGACCTGGGAGCGAAGAAAAGTGCAGCAGGTGAGAGTGTGAACTGGCCAGGTGGCGTGGTTATAAATAATATAAGGATATATTATGGTAGTAGGTGTATATTGGGCATTCTAAAACAGTTTTCATCAAAACACCGCAAACGAACGCAGTGAGATTTGAGCTACGCTTCGCTGCGCTCTAGCTCCGCAAATCTCACTGCGTTCGTTTACGGTGATTTGATGAAAACAGTTTAAGATTGCCCAATATACATTATATAGGGTTAAATGGAAAAGAAGATTTTTTATTTCATTTCATTTCATAATGTTTCTATTGTGTTGTGTTGTTTGACTGTAAACAGTATACTTTTGATTGATTGCGATTTACTAGACACATTTTCAAGGTTTTCTATCTCAGAATATTAAGGCATTCAACTAGGTAGCAGTGCAATAACAACAGAAATTAAACAGGTTGAGGTTTCGTAGCTTCAGGACTCAACTCTCGGATAAGTATCTGTACCGTTCTACACTCTGCCTGCCATACAGTTTCAAAGCATTCCCACGAAATTCATTTATCAGCAATAAAATTGCACATTATTCATATATCCAGTTACGAGTGCTTACTCAAATAATAAGGCTTCTTTCACACGTTAATACTTTTATTTGTTTATTAAATTACTTCAATTAAATATATTCTTTATTATAAAACAAAGTATAAAATTGTTGATTTTTACAAAATATTTAAAAGGGCGGGCTAATCCCTGAAAGATGTGTTCCAGTCATCACACGAATAAAAAATAGAAAAGAAATATTCCAATAATTTAAAAAATGAAAATATAAAAAATATTAAGAACATTTTAACTACCTACCTTGGCTGACTAAGGTCTTAACATCCTAATTAAATAGGGTAGTGCGGTGGGAACGTGTATGAGATGCTGCCGATGAATACCACCTATGTATTATTACAATAATTTTCTTAAACTTCTATGGTTCTGTCGTCATGTCGTATCAATATCGTTATGCTATAGGTACATTCGGTTCGCCTAATAGAACGATATACCTATTGATTATCTGTTTTAAATAGTAGTATCGAAAAATGAAAATTAGAAATCGCATCCGTTATTATAAAGAAGACTTTTTAATTTGGAGATAATATTCGTTAGTAATTGTAAATATGTATGTACATGTATAACTTAAATAAATATAATAAACCCGAAATGAAAAAAAATTGGAGCATGCAGCCTTACACGAGATTTCTGCATCAGCAGAATTAAACGGTAAACAACTATTTTGCTGTATATGCACAGTATTGTATTGCAAGTTTGTGGAAATAAACGACAAACAATTAATTTGCTGATTATTTCCGCGTCATATTGCACATTGGTAGAATTATGGGTAAATATCAAATTTTGCTAAATATCATGAAAGTCAGAGGTGCAAAACGTTATTAGGTTTTATATTTTGAGTATGGGACCGACTTTTTGAAAGTAAACTACCAAACTATAATCTTCTCTTAGATGTTGTGATGCTGAATAACGATCTACTACTACCTCGAAAATAAAAATCCAATACACGTAATTGCGTCAGTTCGTCGTTTTGTTTCTTTCTTGCTACGTAAGTACTTTTTTTTTTATATAGCTGACGAAGTTCAGCCGATGATCGGACCGTTTTTGGATCATACGCAACTGCGGATCAAAAATTTTGTTGCAGACCTGAGAACTGCTCCACTCACACGTCCGCGGGACTATGGTCCCCAAGCGCAAATTATGTAAACCATCCCGGGTACCATAGTACCCAGAGCGCTTCGCGTCTCCTTTGCCTAAAACGCGCGGTGTGATAAAAAAATCACGAAAAAAAAAATTTCTCTAAATAAAGTGTCAGTTCTTTAGTGTTTGAAAAACGAACACTGACCATGGAAGTGGAAGTGAATGCATTAGGCATCTCGATAACGTAGGTATAGACATCATATCCGTGAATGCATATTTGTTTTCTTATAAATATTTTGTGTGGATATGATTTGGACGGAAATTAATAATTTTGTGATAATATTTTATAATATTACTTACTTATTTAACAATATAAAAATTAATGAGCATTCTTTTTTAGATTAGTCATGTTAAATAAAAATGATTATAAAGATAAGGTATAGGTTGAGAACCTCAGTAAAATTATTACTTGCATTGCACTTTTCTTATATAAAATCCGGAAAAACTGTAGTCACAGTACACTCCAGTGCTATCTCTGACCACTAACAGTGCTTCAGTACCTCCTCATCAAAAAATCTCAAGACCAAGACTGCTGAAAAATGTTCGTAAGTTTTTATACTTTATTGCTATACTTTATATCTATTCTTTAATTGTCTATAAGTGGTTGATCATCTTCATGCTTCAACAAATTGAGCCGTTGGACCAGGCTGTATATGACGTGACCTCTCCAAGTGCTGTCTTCACGAGGGACCATCAAGCCCAGCAGTGGCATGCTGATTGACTGATGATGATGATATTTTTTTTATCTTATGAATTGAAGATGTGAATCTTCAACTCGTTTTCTTGTAACCACTCTTAATACTAATATGACATTTACTATTTTCAGGTCGGATAGCAAGCAAAACAAAAGGTCAGCCAAGAAGAGCTGTGAATCTGACCTTTTCTTTGATACTGACGACGAAGACATCAGGTACTTTTATTGCTATATTTACATATATCTAAATTTCAAGTGTTTAATGTGTACAATAATCATGTATCCTTTTTCTATCTCCCTAGTCCAAAGAAGAGAAGCAAGGCGATAAAGTGCCTATCGAAGGCGAAGAGTGCAGAAGTGAAGAATACATCGTCGTCCAATACTTCTGAGTGCTTGTTCGACTCAGAGTCGGACAGCGAGGTTTCGCGGCCGCCAAACCTGCCAAACAAGACCACCAGTATCCTGACACGCCGAGTACCTGGTGGTGTAACGCGTCGGATTGCACAGCTCGACGGCGACTTGCTAGTGGAGCTACGCCTCTACAACCAGAAGGAGGTATCTAATCTCAGCGGCCTTGACCGGTGCGAGCGCGCTATCGTTTGGGTACGCTTGCAAGGCGAAGCAGAATCTCCAGAATTTTACGCATTAAAAAAATTTGTAAAATTAGCTAAGGCAAAGTTTACCACAGAGGGGATATTTTATAAAGATAAAGTTAAAAAATAGGTTCTCTTTTGTTTCTCTCTGCGTAAATTATGTTTTAGCTGGTTTAATTATTGTTTATCGTTAGCAAACTCAAAGATTAGGTACTTACATACTTAAGCCTTTATTACTTTAACTTTGAGAATTTGTACTGTCCAAATCATAATGTCGAGGTCTACTTTCTGTTCAGTTTGTGACGTATCCGTAAATAACAAAGTTTTCTCTGCACATTTGAAAAGTATTTTACATAAGAACAACAGTTCGGTCGTTGATAGTGAGGGGGTTGAAAAAGTTCATAGCGCTTTTCGTAATCGTATAGCATCGTACCGTGTTCGATATGAAGATGAGGGTCATGATAGTGCGCGTGTTCGCCAGCCCGCCGAGTTTTTATGGCACTTGCGCTCTCGCGTACGCCTATTGCTCATAGCGAAAATTCAAGCTCACACTAATGTTAAAGCTAATTTTGAACTTTTCTGTGAATTCTTTCTGCTTAGTAAGTATGATTCGATTTCAATCAAGTCATTTGCAACGGAAAACTTCATCTTGCATCAAAACTTCAATTTTGAAGATATGTTTTCAAAAATTATTCACTTAATTTGTAAAAAAATTGAAGAATTTGAAGAAAGAGATAGTGGGTGGGCCTATTTACAAAGCCTATATCTAGAAGTAAATATAAACAAATATAACCCGTTAAGAGGCTCCAGTTTTATAGAATTACCAAAGTCCATAAAATGTAAACGAGCATGTATCAACATTCAAAATTCTGATAATTATTGTTTTTTATGGTGTGTCATGGCAGCACTATTTCCTATAAACAGAAACGCACATCGAACGTCAGCTTACCCACACTTTAAAAATGTACTCAATATCAAAAATATGATTTTTCCAGTTGGGTTTGCGGACATCAAAGTTTTTGAAAAGAATAATCCTCGCATAAGTATTAATATTTACGGCATTCAAAAGAATGGTAACATTGTTGGACCTTTATACAAAAGCGAGATTCGCAAAGATCATCACATTAATATGCTTTTCCTGGAAAACAGAAAACGCACCCATTACTGTCTTATTAAAGATTTATCTAAATTACTTCGTCTTCAATTAACTAAACATCATTCTAAAATATATTTATGCGAGGATTGTATGATATTCTTTGATAGTAATGATAAACTGAAAGCTCATGTTTGTGGTGGTGTATCGACAATATTACCCGGTGATGGAACACGAATCCAATTTAATCATTACGAGCGAATGCATGACATGCCCTTCGTCTTATACGCAGATTTTGAATCATTATTAAAACCAACTGAACTCGATTCTGGATCAGGCTGTACAAAGATATTGCAAAAACACGTACCATCAGCATTTGCTTATTACGTTGTGTGTTCTTATGATAAGTCGCGTAATAAATATGTATCTTATCGAGGTCCAGCCTGTGTAGAAAAGTTTTTAGAAAGTCTATTATTGGATATAACCGATATTTATAACGTTTTGCAGTCGCCAGTGGCTATTTGTTTAACAAATGAAGACAAAGCGAACTTTGCTCGGGCTACAAATTGTTTTCTTTGTGATAAAATATTGTTTGACGATAAAGTTAAAGATCATTGCCATCTTACAGGACGGTATCGTGGTGCAGCTCATTCTTATTGCAATATTAGATATCGTTTGCCTAAGTTTGTTCCTATATTTTTTCATAATTTAGCCGGTTATGACAGTCATCTTTTTATACGACAGTTGGGAAAACTATCAGGAAAAATACAAGTAATAGCAAAAAATAAGGAAAACTACATATCTTTTACAAAATTTTTTCAAATTAATGATAAAGATATCATACCTGTTCGATTTGTTGATTCTTTTAAATTTTTAGGCACAAGTCTAGAGAAACTTGTCGCAAACTTAAAAAATGACGACTTTAAACATCTGCGGCGTTATTTTCCTTCTCGTGAGCATTTTGCTTTAATAAAACGAAAAGGGGTGTATCCATATGAATACAGGACTACTTGAAGTTCATACGAAGACAAAGTACTTCCGCCTCAGGAGTTCTTTTTCAGCAAATTACGCAATAGTAATATATCTAAAGTAGATTATGATCATGCAAAAAAAGTCTGGCAAACGTTTGAATTATCGAATCTCGGTGAATACACAGACTTGTATCTTAAGTCAGATGTTCTTTTATTAGCTGACGTTTTTGAAAGTTTTCGCCAGACATGTAAGATGAATTATAAATTAGATCCAGCCTTTTATGTTACAGCACCGAGTCTCAGTTTTGATGCTATGCTATTAAAAACAGATGTTAAATTAGAATTAATACACGACCTGGAAATAATAAGAATGATTCAAAAAGGTATTCGCGGTGGAATATGTTTATGTTCGACAAGGTATTCAAAAGCCAATAATAAGTATTTAAAAACTTACGATCCAAGAAAAAGTAATAACTTTCTAATTTATATCGATTGTAATAATCTCTATGGATATGCAATGTGTGCTTATTTGCCTCATTCCAATTTTAAGTTATTGAATGACTTGCAAATCGCTGGAATAGATTTTATAAATGTGCCAACTAACGGAGACACTGGTTATATACTAGAAGTAGATTTAGAATACCCCGAACATTTGCACAATGATCATAACGATTTTCCATTCTGTGCTCAAAAATTTACTCCGCCAGGTTCTAAAACTTCAAAATTGATTCCAAATTTATACGATAAATATTTCTATGTCATACATTTTGCTCATCTGCAAACATGTATAAAACATGGTTTGTTGTTAAAAAAAATACATAGAGTTATTCAATTTAATCAGAGTCCTTATTTAAAGCAGTATATTGACATGAATACTGAATTACGAAAAAAAGCTAAATCTACATTTGAACAAGATTTCTTCAAACTTCTTAACAACAGTATATTTGGCAAGACGTTAGAAGACACAGAAAAGAGGGTTAATGTGAAATTAGTCAATAAGTGGAATGATGATAGTAACAAAACAAAGAAAAGTTTCTGTGCAGAGCAAATGATAGCTCGACCAAATTTTCACAGTGTTACAATTTTCACTGAAAACTTGGTAGCCATTCAAATGAAGCCTGAAACAATCACTTTGGATAAACCTATATACATTGGTTTTTCCGTTTTGGAAATATCTAAGAGTCACATGTTTGATTTTCATTATTCTATTATGAAGCCTTTTTATAAGGAAAAGTTAAAACTTTGTTATACGGATACTGATAGTTTTTTGTATTCAATAGAAAGTAAAGATTTTTATGCTGATTTAAAATCAAATTTTCTTCCCTATTTCGACACTAGTAATTATTCTGTAAATAACGTATACGACATTCCTAGTTGGAACAAAAAGGTGCCAGGTCTCTTTAAAGATGAGCTAGGAGGAAGTTTGATTTCGAAGTTTGTAGGATTAAGGTCCAAGTTATACTGTATTAAAACGGCAGAAGATGAATTAAAAAAAGCAAAAGGCATACAGAAGCAAGTATTAAAAGATGTACAATATAAAGATTATTACAAGGTATTAAATGAAAATACATTTTTGAAGAAAAAAAATATCATATTTAAATCTCTTAAGCACGAAATATTTACTCAAGAACAAAACAAAATAGCTTTGTCAGGTAATGACGATAAACGTATCATATTAAAAAACAAAATTTCTACTTTATCATGGGGTCACTGGGATAGTTTAGTTTAATATCATTAGTTTTTCTTTAGAAGCACCGTATTGTATAGTTTATTATTATTTTAATGGTAATCATGAATCAAATTGTAAGTTGAGAAATATGTTACCCCATCATCTATTTATTTATTATATGGCTTAAGTAATGAATAAGTTAATAGAATAAAAACATACATGAAATTGTATAGTATGTACCGACACGGCACTTTATATTGTAAAGTTATTTAATTTTAATATTGTTATCCATCAGTTATTTGTTTAATAGTATTATACATTGTTTTTAATGGTAAATAGGTAAATTAATTACCTAGTTTTAATCAAATACTTAATGTTGTATTGTAACGATGAAAATATATAACGTTATAAACCAGCTACCATGTTTTTTTTTATTTCATAATCCATAAAATATAAAACTATTAATAAAATAGCACACGCAATGAACAATTCGAAACTGGTTGGGACATGTTATTGCTGATTTAGGTATTCCAACTTATAGTTCATTAGTAATTTGTCCAATTGCGATTCCGTGCGAATGCTTTGTTGTTATGTCAGCATTATATTTACACTATAAATAGCTATTAAAGTTGAATGTTTTTAAAATTTGTTTCACACATAATTAATCAAGTGACAACTACGGTCACCCAAATACATCATGGTAAGTCGTATAAATTATTTTTCTTCAAACTCTTTTCTTGTGTAGTGGTTAGATCACTAGTTAATGTTTATTTGTATATTTGAATTAGTTGGAAGATAATGTTGTTGTTAAAAACTTATGGTTGTGATGCTGTTATTGTGATTCTCATATTCTATCGGTTCCGTATAAGATAGTCAGCCTCCTTGTGGATCCTAGATATACTCTTCTACCTCCGCCACTATATCAATCATTTCTTCGATGTGAAATTATTTTTGTTGCATAATAAATTTAATTTCAGAATACCCAAGAAATCTCGCAGTCGTTACTCATAAGCAAGGAGGCGACAGAAGATTATCCTCCTTGCTTTGAGCAAAATGCGCAAGATATGTTGGAGGGCTTCTCTGAAGAATTTCCACATTGGAATGCTAAAGATTCACCGCTGCATGCCAAGGTGGTTAAAAGTCTTTTTAATAAAAAGAAGCCCATGAAGAGGAGAAGCAAGTTACTGCAGAATACGAAGGGGAACGAACCTTCTTATTTAATTAAAACAATGCCTACTAAAGGGCGGCGATTAATTAAATTAGAAATATTAGATCTGGAATCAACCAGCAATGATCCATTAATAAAAACACAATATGTGGTAACCGAGCATATTGATCCAATAATGGATCAAGCAGAAAATATTATAACTAATATCTCTAAGAAAATATGTGGTTACAGTTATAGTTTTTAAATAACTATTGCTGACCTATAACATTTGTAGATGTATATTAAAATTCTCTAATGTGCTAGATGCGTACCTACTATCTTTAGTTACGTGTACACTCACGGAGATACATTATTTCGACAACATTATTCTTCTGAAAAATTATAGTAATGCTTATAAATTTTACTAACTAAGACTTATGTTATTTTAAATAGTTATGTTAGTTTAAGTCTTGTATTGTTTTCAATAAATATTATTTAAAAATAAAAAGACTTGTATGAAAATATTTGTTTTTATTTTAACACCTCTATAATATAATCAAATATTTTGAAAGACATTCATTCAGAATTACCTCTATAAATAAATCTAAGATAAAATTTATTAGAATTCAAATACATAGTTTAAAATAATGGTAATAAAATTAAAAATATAGTTTTATTTATTAAAGAACGCAGTCTATTACTTTGTTAAAGTAGGGATGCAAGTAATTAAACAATGTTTATTTTTAAGCATCGATTCCTTACTCATATCATTTTTTATTGCACGACTCGAGAGGGGTGAGAGCTCTTTCTTCTCTCTCAGTGCACTTACAAAAGTAAATATACTGCTAGTTCTCTTATTATTACGAACGCAAAGTGTTATATCCATTTTGTTAACAGCCACGAATCAAAGCGGACAAGTTGCTATGAAGTTCCTCAAACAAAAGGAAACGTTAAAATTAGATTATAATATCTGTCCTGCATCATTATGTGAAGCAAAGGGACATGGCAACTTATTGCCGAGCACTATACGATGTATTGTTTGTGGACCATCAAATTGCGGCAAGACAAACTTAGTAATAGGTTTGTTATTACATGAGAATGGTGCACGTTTTCGTAACTTATATGTATATTCTAAATCATTATACCAACCAAAATATGTGTTCTTAGA
The DNA here is from genome assembly GCA_963935595.1 of Schoenobius gigantellus. NCBI lineage: Eukaryota > Metazoa > Arthropoda > Insecta > Lepidoptera > Crambidae > Schoenobius > Schoenobius gigantellus. The sequence continues at coordinate 22,198,641 of OZ012544.1, read as the reverse complement.
AAAAGTATTAGATTTAGTTGCAGACATATCTTATAGTAAATATAACCATAATAGTGATATCATAAGCCCACACGAAGCTTTGCCAAACTCCATTATAATATTCGACGACGTAGCTTGTGAAAACCAAAATAGCATTCGGGATTATTTTGCTATGGGTCGACATAAGAATATTGATTGTTTTTACATTAACCAAACATACAGTAAAGTACCTAAACAACTTATAAGGGACAATTCTAACCTCATTATTTTATTTAAACACGACGATGTAAATTTAAAACACGTTTACGATGAGCATGTAGGTTCAGATATGTCGTGGTCTCAGTTCCGTGAAATGTGCTCAACTATTTGGAATAAACCATTTAATTATGTTGTGATCAATAAAGACTGCGAAAGAAATAAAGGATGTTATAGGATGGCATTCGATACTTTTGTAGTAGTAGATTAATATACATAAGTTATTGTTTCATCAATACACAATCACTATTACTCTGGATTTTGCATTGAACGGAATCCTTGTCAAAATGGAAAAGCAACTTAAAAAACAAATTGTAAAAGCTGCAGCTGCTGTAAAAAGAAAGGTTGAAATGATAAAGGATATGAAAAATACAAATGATGCCACTCTGGAATCCATATTCAAACCTATAACCGATCCACTGAAACAAATAGCCATTAAGAACAATGAAATTTCTCATGAAGATGAGGATGAGTTTGAACATTATACAATAAAAAAAAATAAACATAATGACAGCGAGGCAATAAATTTTTCTGATGACGATTTTAATGAAGAAGAGGAACAACAGTTCTATAAAAAATTTAATTCCGAAAAAACCCTTGTCGTATCACCTTCTGACAACAATAATATGAGTGATGCTTCCTTTAAATCTTTTCAATCATCACCAAATGTTTCACTTAATAGTTTATCGTGGTGTGCTTCGCCCGACGCAAATATCCCTTTTGGAATAAAAAATGAACGAGGAAAACTTATGCTCGGCCAAACACGTGTTTTCGACGACGGAAAAATTATAAAAATTGGAAATCGAAGTTTAAACAAAACTCTTGGATTAAAAGAATTACTATTTGAAAAGACACCAAATTTGGATGTTATCACAGATGAAGATTTGCAAAATTATAAAGAGCTTCTAATAGAAACTAATGCACATAGGCGTAATTGTGATCCACGCAAGCCAATTAATAGTAACAAAGGGTTTAAGTACATGCATATTATTAAACCACTGTTTAAGTTCTCTAGAAATAAGTATGACAGCACAGAAAGTCTTACGGTAGGAAAAGGAATAAATCTTTTAAAAAGTGTAAAGAAAGATATAGATTACGTTTATTGGGATGATCCAAATGAATTAGTAGATCGATTGAAATTACTGTTTGCATCTCGTGATGCTGGCAATACCGGCTTAGATAATGAAATTATTGCGATTATAGAAGAGCTGTACGAAGCAGGCATCATTAAAAACACCAAATATAAGGAACCTAATTTTAAAAAACTGATCAGTAGTTATACAGCAAACACCGCATAGATACGGAAATGAATGTAGATAAATTTGGTCATCACGTTCATAAACGTTTACGATTAGAGGAATATATTGGAAATCTCAACGATACATTAGTGAAGTCAGAAACAGGTGAATATGATTTAAAATCATCAAGATTAAAAGGACTTATATCGCCAGGCAATGATGACGAAGCCGCAAATAAAGCTTACGTGGATGAAAAGACACACGAACTAAGAACTAATATTTTAAGTGATGTAAATATTCATTTAAATGATTTTGAAAGTTCAATACTTAATAAGCTAACCACCTTGTTTTACACAAGGACAGAAATTGATCACATGCTTCAAGAGAAACCAGATAATAATGAGCAAACAAGACATAGTGAATGAGCTTCACAAAGCAGCAAGAAGGAATTTTTCCCGGCGATGTACGATCATAAAAGGAATAGATGATTTATGGCAAGCCGACTTCATAGATTTGCAAAAATATTCACAGTTTAATAAAGGGTATAAATATATTCTTATCGTAATTGACACTTTATCAAAATATGTATGGATCAGATCTTTAAAATCAAAAGCGAAAAATTATGTTACAGATGCAATGCAAAGTATTTTAACTACATCATTACGAAAACCTAAAAATTTACAAACTGATTTAGGCACAGAATTCTACAATGATAATTTTAAACAATTAATGAAAAAGTATAATATTAATCATTATTCAACATATTCTATTAAAAAAGCATCTATAGTAGAAAGAGTTATAAGAACAATTAAATCTCACCTTTACAAACTATTTAGTTTGAACGGAAATTACCAATGGTATAAAAATATTTTAAAGGACGTTGTAGAACACTACAATAACACTTTGCATAGAATAACAAAATTTAAGCCTGTGGAAGTTAACAAAGTAAATGAGCTTATAGTCAAAGGTTATATTATGAATTCTCAAAAGAATAAAACAAGTCGGGGATATACATTTCGTGTTGGTGACTATGTTCGCATAAGTAGATATAAAGCAGATTTTTACAAAGGCTATACGCCAAACTGGTCCACCGAAATATTTCGTATAGTAAAAGTTAATCACACTAACCCAACAACTTATCAAATAGAGGACAGACGCAATCAAAGAATCCTCGGCTCATTTTATGCATACGAGTTACAAAAAACTAAGTTTCCAGACCTATACCTCATTGAAAAGGTTATAAAAAGAAAAGGAAACAAATTGTTTGTAAAATGGTTAGGATTAAGTAATAGCGAAAATAGTTGGGTTGATAAGAATAAATTGGTTTTATGATATAAAATAGCTCAAGATATCTTTATTGATTCACTTTTTGTTTATCAATGAAGAAAGGAAGTGGTATCATAAACAGCTTAATAAATAAGATTCCGTTTGAGTTACATTTACCTGGCTACCAATATTGCGGCCCCGGCACAAAGCTTCAGAAACGATTACTTAAGGGTCAGCGAGGAATTAATAAATTGGATAACGCTTGTATGCACCACGATATTGCTTACATAAACAACGACGCTAACGTAAGGCACAAAGCTGATCTAGATCTATTAAATATGGCTCAAAGAAGATTGAAATCAAAAGACGCTGGAAAGAAAGAAAAAATTGCTTCATGGATAGTAAAAAATGCTATGAAGGCCAAATTAAGAGCTGGTGCAGGTGCTCGGTCGTTTATGACAGCTGTGAAAAAACTCAAATCTAAATTAAAAAAAATAAAATCTAAAGACACAAATTCTACTATTAAATCTGCGCTCGCCGCTGCAAAAAAACTATTTAGAAATCAAAATAAAATGAGTTTACCTCGTTGTATTCCTATTCCAAAATGTGGAGGACTGTTACCGTTAATTCCTATTTTCGCGGGATTATCAGCTTTAGGTTCACTGGCTGGTGGAGCAGCTGGCATAGCAAAAGCGGTTAATGATTCAAAAGCAGCTCAAAAAGCTCTTCAAGAATCGGAACGACATAATAAGATGATGGAGGCGGTTGCTCTCGGAAAAGGATTATATATTAGACCTTATAAAAAGGGTGCAGGTCTATATTTGAAACCCTCAAAAAACTAATAAAGCGGCTACCTAGGCGGGCATTAACTAATTGGGATATATTAGAACATGCTAGTGATATTCCATTTTTTCGTGGTGTTTTCATGAGGGATACGTTGCCCTCAAAACCTAGGAAGATAGAATGCGGTATTATAAATTTAGATACTTCAAATAACATTGGAACACATTGGGTAGCCTACGTGAAAGAAAATAAGTATGCTGAATATTTTGATAGTTTTGGTAATCTGAAACCTCCGTTAGAACTACTTGATTACTTAAGAAATGTTTCTTTAAATTATAACTATGAGCAATATCAAACATTTGACTCTGTTAATTGCGGCCACCTTTGTATAAAATTTTTAAAGGAGTATTGGAAAACACATTTATATAAAGCTTGAAATAAAATTCTTTATCAGTAGTAAAATGTCTTTCACTGTGTCTATAACTGGAAAAGGATCCTCTCTGATAACAAACTACTCACCTACTTTGGAATTAAGTGGATACTATGAGTGTGGATTGTTGTATTTTTCAACATTTAATTCTATACCCAACATAGATAAAAGAAATAATAAATTCTACTATGACGATAACGAAGTAATCGAAATACCTGAAGGAGCTTATGAACTTCAAGATATCTGTGATTATTTAAAGACATACATTAGAAATGCAATGTTAAAATTAACTTGTAATAATAATACCTTAAAAACTACAATTTTTTGTACTAAAGATGTTCATTTTTACAAAAGTGACTCACTTGGAAGGATTTTAGGTTTTGGTGGAGAAACAATAAAGGCATTAAAAAGGACCGAATCTCTGTATCCTGTCAGTATATTGCCAACAACCATTGTGCGCATCGAATGCGACGTAGTTAGTGGGTCATTCGTGAACGGATCTGCAAGTCATATTATTCACGAGTTTGTTCCTAACGTACCACCTGGTTATCGGATCATTGAAGTGCCGAAAAATCTAATATATTTTCCTGTAAATAAAAGTTCTATAAGTGCAATAACTATACAATTATTAGACGCCGAGAATAAACAAATCAATTTACGAGACGAAGAAGTACAACTGTATCTACATTTTCGTAAAAATGATAAATTTCAATAAAAATCATGACACAGCTTGCATTCAAGTTAGTACTAGAAGATCACCTCATAAAAGCACACCGCTTCACATAAAAAAGAAGCTCACCAAAAACAATAAGGAATTTTTGAAGTTGATTGGCTTGTTAAAATGAATATTTTAAATATATCTCAATCAACATCATACGACAATAGTATTGAAAGTTTCGAATATCATTCTTATAAACCATACGTAACAAGTTTCAACAAGAATGATGAAATAAGAATACCTATTAATCAACAAGATCTATGTCTGTTACCCTCACTCAGCACTTTGTATATTGAGGGTAAAGCCAATGTTTATAATAGTTCGACTAAAGAAAAAATATCAAATGTGTATTTTATCAACAATCCAATACTATATTTATTTCAAGATATTCGATATGAGTTAAACGGAATAGAAATAGACAAAATAAAAAATGCTGGCATAACTACAACAATAAAATCGTACCTCTCGTTAAATGATAATGAATCTAAATGCTCACGTGTATGGGGATGGTCAACTTCTGGTACAAACAATCTTAACGGAGGAGTTTTTTCGGCTTCTGTGCCGTTGAAGAAAATTTTAGGTTTTGCAGAAGATTATGAAAAAGTTATAATTAACTCCAAACATGAATTGGTGCTATTAAGAAGCAATACGAATCTCAATGCTTTGAAATTAAATGTCGGAGAGGTGGTCGAAGATATAACTATTAGCAAAGTTGTTTGGCGAGTTCCGCACGTTAAAGTATCAGATCGTGAAAGAATCAATTTGTTGAAACATCTAGAAAAGGACAGGCCTATTACACTAGCATTTCGAAATTGGGATTTGTATGAATATCCATTATTACCGAAGACACGTAAACACACTTGGTCTATCAAAACTTCGTCACAGATAGAGAAACCAAGATTCGTTATTATAGCCTTGCAAACCAATCGCAAACACAATGCGGAAATGTCAATGGCAGAGTTCGATCACTGCAATGTACGAGATGTAAAAGTATATTTAAATTCATCGTATTACCCTTATGAAGGATTGAATGTCAGTTTCTCAGAGGATAAATTTAATTTATTATACGAACAATATGCAAGATTCCAACAGTCTTATCATGGACGGCGACCAGAGCCGTTGATGAGCTTGAAGGAATTCAGAGACGTTGCCCCATTATTTGTTATTGATTGTTCTCACCAACAAGAAATGATAAAGGGATCAATCGATGTCAGAGTGGAGATTGAAACAGACCAAGAAATCCCGGATCAGACAGCAGCATATTGCTTGATTTTAAATGACTGCATTTTTGAGTACAAACCTCTGAGCAATATTGTGAAGAAAATATCTTAACTAAATAAAGTGCAATCAAAAGGTATTTGAAAGAACAAACTTCAACTTTATGTTAAACAGTGGAATACAACGAAACAATGAGTGCTGATAAGAGTTCGATACTTTTTGTTGATGTTCAAGGATTCAAAGACTGCAAAAATAATTTTATTATTAAGGAATTTGCGTTAGCCACAAAAGAGTTTACGCAAGTCTTTTTAATTAAACCTCCATATTCGTATCTAAAATTATCTGCCGAAGAAAAAAGAGCAGTCAATTGGATTGAACGCAACAGAGGAATATACTGGAGTCAAGGCAATATAGATTTCAGAGAATTTAAGAGATTAATTATTCCAATTTTAAAGGACCAAACCATAATAATGAAAGGTGTTGAAAAGCAAAAATGGATTAAAGATTTGTGTTCTGACTGCTTTTTGATAAATGTTGAAGGCAAAGGTTGTCCTAATTTTGCAACATTGCGCAATAGTTATGCTAAAGGTGGAGCTAACTTCAATTGTATAACTCATAAAAAAGAGTGCGCTCTAAGGAATGTTTTATTCATAAAAAAGTGGTACTTAAGCACATGTAATTTATGACTTCAGTAAATTGTACTTGAATGAAAATTTGTATTTAAAGTATTGTTCTAGTTTAGCTATGATGATATTTGTTACTTGCTTTAAAATAAAAAAATATTTTTAACAAAAATTTCTGCGTTTTATTAATGAAAACAAATATGGTGATTCAATATCCTCGCATAACTCTTTATTTATCAAAAATTACAATTTAATGGTATGAATAATTTAACCCTGTATAATGTATATTGGGCAATCTCAAACTGTTTTCATCAAATCACCGTAAACGAACGCAGTGAGATTTGCGGAGCGTAGCGGAGCTAGAGCGCAGCGAAGCGTAGCTCAAATCTCACTGCGTTCGTTTGCGGTGTTTTGATGAAAACTGTTTTAGAATGCCCAATATACACCTACTTATGGTAAGTGCCTGATGGCTTAGTTAAGAATTGTGCAAGTTCATGAAGTATGGTCCATCTGATATGTTCAACCACAGAACACTGGAAGAGGTTTCTATGTTCTGTGTGTCCAACAGTGGCCGGAGAGCCCGAGCCTCTCCTGATCTCTTGTCCTGGGAGCGTACGAGATGCGTCAAGGGTAGCCTGGGGGCGTACACTGATGCGTCAAGGGCAGCCTGGGGGCGTGCACGATGCGTCTAGGGCAGTCGTGGTTGGACCACGTGAGGCATCTGGTGATGCAGGCGATGAAACCGCCTAGTTGTGTGAGAGAGATCAGGAGTGTCAGTGATGACACAGTTAAAGCGGTAGTAAGACCGTAAATAAGTTGCGAGGCATGGGTAGACTATAGGGGAGGTTGGAGGTCTGTGAGGGGGTGAACCCCCCTGGTTGTCTTGATTATAGAAAGGCAGCTCTCACGGCCCCTAACGGAAGGGACAGGTGTAATGACTCCTAGATGTGTCTAGGTTTCCTGTCGTTAGTACTGAGAATTTCTCGGCTTCCGTGCAGAGAGTAAAGCGGGCCGTATGACCCGTTCCATTGACTATGGCTCTCAATGCGTATAGATAAGACGATACTTCGTGAACAGCCTATGTTACTACCTAAAGTTATTAATCCATTTTGTTCTTATGTCGTGTAACCTATTGTGTGCATTAAGGTTCATATAAATCGCCACGACACCTTCATATCTTGAATAGACTATCTATAGGCACAGAATATATAATAGTACTACGTACTGAACGGCCACTCACCTCCCCGCACTCATTTCAAATACCTTACCCCACCCCGCACTTCGTTGTAGACATCACTGACACATAAACAAGGGCGCGCGCGATCGCTCGGGCGAGTAGACGCGAGCGCCGGCCGATAACAGAGACAGCGCTATTCGGGTAAAAGAGAAGGCAGTCGCTGCACTTCCCGCGTCATTTCGATTGATAACCGCGCACTCAGCCCTACCAGATTCCACGCACATATTTGCGCGTGTACAAACGTCATTTGCTTAAGTAGTAGTAATAGGTTGTATGGAGTGTCCGGGGTGTGCTATAGGCCTATTCTGTAACTTCATTAGACCATAGATACCAATAGACATGAAATACCTACGAAAAAAGTCACTCACAAATAATGCTCACCGACTGATATTTTAGCACAACAACAAACACGGTGCTTTGTAATGGCGGACTGAACTGGACGCTTTATTTGACACATTACATACATATAATAACATTGCGAATCTATTGGTGTACTTAATCGAGGTAACTTCGGTTGCTAACTAGAACTGTCATTTTTGAAAGGAACTTAACATCCATTTCTGCTATCATGAACGCTGCACTATGTAACACAAGATTATTAAACCCGCGGCCGTACCGCCTAACTCAAAGCGATCACTCGCTATCGTTATCGTGACAATAGGACAATAGTGCTACTGTGGGGCTAGCACGCAGGAGAATCGAAAATCGAATCGAAATCCGAATCGAGGAGTTTGTATGGCAATTTTATTAGTTCTGCTACTCACCGCGCGCCGTGGCGCTAATAAAATTGCCATACAAACTCCTCGATTCGGATTTCGATTCGATTTTCGATTCTCCTGCATGCTAGCCCCACTGTTTTAATATCACAGGTGACATTTGAACTACCTATCGTTCTAATGTCACGAAAGCGATAGCGAGTGATCGCTTTGAGATGGGCGGTAGGGCCACAGATCTTCTTTACATAGAACAGGGAAGAGCTTGGCCTTCATTTCACCTGATGGTAAGTAACGATAAAGCCGAAGGTGGACGCGAGCTTCACCTGAACTCCTTAACAACTAAGGAACTGGCTCTTATTTTACTTCTGCTATTATCACTGTTATTATGGCGACAAACTTAGGTAATACGGTGGTAGCAAACCTGAGTTATGAGATTAGTTTTTAACCGCCTCTGTAGTCTTGGGGCTCAGATTTGACCAACGGGTGTTGATCAGCGGCCGTACCGCCTAACTCAAAGCGAGCACTCGCTATCGTTATCATGACATTAGAACAATAGTTTTAATGTCACAGATGACATTAGAGCTATTGTTCTAATGTCACGAAGCGATAGCGAGTGATCGCTATGAGTTAGGCGGTAGGCCCCCAGGTCCTGGTGAGTTCAGATATTGTCTAAGAAAAAAATCTATCACGATCGCTTATTATTTGACTGCCATTGCGCCGTGAACATAAGACTGTGCCGACTTCCTTTTATAAAGAAGTAATGCATGGACTGCGATTGTCAAATATAGGCGATCGCGATAGATTTTATTCTTAGACAATAATCCCCCGGAGTTCGATTCCCAATGGAGACTGAAGTTTTTGTGTTTCGTTGGTGGTAGGGCTTCTGAGCGATTCGTTGCCCGTGGTGCTAGCTACCACCACAGAACACAGAAAGAGGTTAGAAGGGCTATGTAGGCGGGGCACGCCTAGCCACACCACAACTATAAGTAAATGCTCATAGTTGTGGCCCCGCAACGCGAACGCTTTGCTTAATCACTCACGGACAACAACAGAGAGTGTATCGTGAAGCGCTATGTTATAAATATTAAAAAATGCCTTCTTATGCTATAATTACCTGTAAAACAAGAAGCCAGGTGTCAAGTGTAGTTAAAGAAGGAATTTCTTGCCATCAGTAAGTAGTAAACTTGTTCATAATAACTATTTTCAGTCAAAATCCACCAAATCTTGATCATAACGATAAGTCACATAATATTTTTCCAAAAAAATATACATTACCGGTAATGTACTTACGCCCGCGACTTTTACCATATTACTCAGAGCGCGTAATGTAGTACACTGCTTTCGGTAGTAACGCATTTGGTTAAATGAGCATTCAATACAAGCCCTAGTGCCGTGCTTATCACAAAACGCACGCATTACATTTTATCGATAGCATTACATTTTAAATATATATTTTAATATTTGTATAAAGTAAAAATAAAATTTTTATTGACAGTTAAAATGCTAATAATTATTGCTTATCGCTAATACGTCATGCTGTATGGCGAAACGATCACCTATCCTTTCTAACATATTCATATAAGTACGGCGGTGGTATCAGATTGTTAAAATTATAAAATTAAATTCAATTTTCTCCATAGTACAAATAGTTCGATTAGTAAAAAATTTATGAGCAAATTCTAAATTAATTTTACACTTTAGAATTTTTAACATCACCATAATATTTTATGACTATTTTAGCATGGGAAGGTGCCAGCTTGCTGCTTGTTATATCCTGTACTAAGCACGCCGTTAGGACGCCGCTGCCGTGGTAGTGGTCAGTATAGTCTCGTTCTTATTTTTACATTATTGGGTTCGAACCGTAATCGTACAGTACGAGTAAGGTACAAGTACAACTAATTCGTGCTATACCACTGGAACGCTCGCCACGCGAAGCGTGGTGGGTTTCAAAAGCAAAAAGTAGTATATCTCAAATACAATATCCGTCTCAAATATCCGTCAGGTAAACTGTGGACACGACACGACAAAAACTGTTCGTACTGTCCATCAGCACCTTCAACGTTGTGCGTCTTCATTAATAGCCCGCAACTCTACCAATCCTACAATGGATCATACAGGTCTAAGCTACAACTTCTAATAAACGTATTCGTCATAGTCGTTAATAAAAGTTCTCATTGAAAAGCACCCAGTCTATACGTCCCTTAACATCTGGTGCCGCCATTGCGGAATGACTCAACCCGGCGCGTACGGAGTGTTCAAAAAATTGCGGAGAGTGACATATACTGTCTACAAGAGAACAAAAAATACGTATGGAAAGGTAATTTAATATAGAAGGAACTTATAACAGTTAATTAGATAAGGATTAATAATTAAATGAATGAAGCGCGAAAATGTTCGGAAGGTCGCGGAAGACCCGATTTTTTTTTTTTTAAATTTTGCACAAAAACTATTTTATAAAACTTTAAATAACCATATATATTATTATAGCCCTATTCTTGAAGATTATTTTGATATATAATAGTTTTGGGTAATATTTTTAATGAAAAAAGAAAAAAATAATAAAATCGATTAATTACGTAATTATATACGCGAGATGCGCACGCGCGACCTCAAATTTAAAAAAAATGCAAAAAATAAATTATTGTGTCTAAAATTAAATAAAAAATACGTATGGAAAGCTAATTTAATAAGGAATGAACTTATAATAGTTAATTAGATAAGGATTCATAATTGAATGAATAATGACGAGAATAGTAACTAAAGTGCTTAAAATTTCAAAAATACTCACTTTTTGAAAAAAACGTTTAGTGTGGCAATATAACACTATAAACTATCATAAACCATACATAATAATGTAGCCCAATTCTTCTAGTTTATTTTGATATAGAACACTCTACGAAAATACTAATACAGACTAAGTAAGTACGCAATAAATCTCATCGGTCATGGAGTAAGAAACGTATGGATACGGCCAAGTAAGTTAAACCACAGACTATGACAAATTTATTTCAATCTAAGACTAAAAATAAATTGGACATGACCAGTGGGGCTAGCACGCAGGAGAATCGAAAATCGAATCGAAATCCGAATCGAGGAGTTTGTATGGCTATTTTATTAGCGCCACGGCGGTGAGTAGCAGAACTAATAAAATAGCCATACAAACTCCTCGATTCGGATTTCGATTCGATTTTCGATTCTCCTGCGTGCTAGCCCCACTGTCAACTTATGAAAGAGACTATTGACAAAGGAATAAAGCCATAGAGAAAATATTTTATTTTTCGCGATTTTTTTATCACATCGCGCGGTTTTACGCAAAGGGAACTGGGTACCATAGTACCCAGGTCGATCGAGAAGATCGAGATTTTGGGGACTATAGTCCCCACGGACGTTCCAGTGGTTAGTACCGTAGATTTCTATCACTTTTGATACAATGAATAGTACCATACTAATAGGTACGAGTATTGATTGAATCATTCAATACTCGTACCTATTAATATGGAGAAAGAAACATATTTTGGATATTGAAGTTTCAGAGCAATATAGATTTCAGATTAAATACACACAATTTTTTTATCAAATTGGCGAAAATCATAGTTATCAAGAAAGGTTGACAAATTTTGCGAAAAAGTAAAAAAAAAAAACTTAAAACGCTTTCAACTGATTTTTGTATGGAGCCAGCACTTGCGCAAGGTTCAAATTCCTCACGAAAACAGTCGAAAATATTCTAAGTCCCGGCTCCATACTAAATAAGGTGAAATTTATTAAGTGTTGACTTCGTACAAAAATCAGTTTGGTTTTTTTACTTTATTTGAAAAAAATTGTCTACCTTTTTTCATAACTAAGTGTGATTTTCTCCAATTTGAGAAGAAAAAAATTGCGTGTTTAGTCTGTTATCTATATTGCTCCGATATTTCAATCTCTTAGTTATGTTTCTTTCCCAATATTAATAAGCGGAGTGATTCAATCAATATTCGTAGGGACATATTAGGGATGTTACGAACGTCATATTTTCTACATTCGCGAACGCGAATGTTTGGAGTGCGAATGTTGCAAATGCGAATGTTTACTTTAGATATCAAATCGGATAATTAAAAAAAACAAATAAATGAATTATTAATCATTTTTATTAGGTAATTAGAAAAAACTGACGGATATACCATTTTAGGTAGTTTTAATTAGCTTTAAGTGATAGTGACAGGCACAAATTCAATACTCAAATTTCAAAACCGCGCGATCGACGACACGTCACGCACGACTTCCGTATACATTCGCATTCGCAAAATATTCGCATCATTTGATGCGAAAGCGAATGTTTAAAATGATGCGAATGTGAATATTCGTAACAACCCTAGTACTTATTAGCACAGATTATATAATAGTTACTACATAACTGTTAGTGCGGTATTATTAATAATAGGTATAGGTAATTAATGTAATATTTTTAGGGTTTCAAAATATTATTTCATATATTTTGCTGTCAATATTTGATATCGATAACTATTCATCGATGCCAATCACTAAAGTAATATAATTTGTACACGCTGCATACCACGACTCTTCACGGCAGTGAGTTTCTGTGTGAGTGAGCGTTGCGATTGGTTCAGTCCGATTTCGCGCGAAGATTAGTTCTCTTGATTGGCTATCATTGACCTTGCGCGGGCAGTGCAAAGTTGTGTGGCTGACCTCAGCCGGGCCACAAAAAAAAAGTGTGAAGAATAGATTGTTTGAGTATGTCGCTATAATGTCTCGAGTTTCTCAGAGTTTGTCGGCAAGTTTCAGAGTTTGTCGCCTGCGCGTTTCAGAGATCTGTGTGGCCCGGCTGGGGATACGTTACCCCAGCCGGGCCACACAGATCTCGAAAACGAAACGACCTAGTGAAAATCTGTTTGCTGATATAGATAGGCGGCAGTTCGTCGAAGTTTGTCGGACAAGTTTGAGTTTTCATCAGGCTCGCGTTTAAGGGGGCTGTGTGGCCCGGCTGGGGTAACGTGTCCCCAACCGGGCCACACAGATCTCCAAAACCAAACGACATAGCGAAAATCTGTTTGCTGATATAGATAGGCGGCAGTTTGTCAGAGTTTGTCGGACAAGTTTCAGAGTCAACATTTTTTACATTAACTTCTTATTGTAAGTAAGTACATAAAACTTAAAAAATAACCAAACCTCGCACATTTGGGACTCCAGGCTCCTAGACTATTTACCCAAATAAAGAATTCTTTCGTTCTTTGGATTGAGGCGCCGACAAACTCTAAATCTTTGAAGAATGTATCGACAAACTACCACCTATCTTTGTCAGTAAGCAGATTTTTGCTAGGTCGTTTCGTTTTCGAGATCCAGGTGGCCCGGCTGGGGTAACGTTTCTCCAGCCGGGCCACACATATCTCGGAAATGCGCATGTCTCAAATTGTGGAATAATAGGCTAGTTGACCCTTTTTTAAAGTAGGGCTTAAAATGTTCATAATTGTTGTATTAGACCATAGCACATGAATATTATTTTTTTCGATGGCTAAAAAGTGCAAAAAATCTATTTTAAATTAAGATTTTCAATTTTGGACCGAAAACACGGTCAGCCATGATAGTCTGTTCATTATCTGTGGCAATGACGTCAGTCCTATAGTAAACAAAGCACGGGGGCGAAATAACCTCACAAAAACAATGCTTTCTATTAAATATCACAAAATATAGTAAAACTGTATATGGAACGGGACAATAGAACAAGAATATAGAATTACCTCTTCAAAGACTCCAGGAAATCTGTGGATTAGACGTACCCAGTGATATAGACATGCGAAATATTTGGTTAACACTCGCTTAAAGAAATCCTGTAACTATCTACTGAAACTCAAATGTATTTTTGCGAAAATCACATTAATGTAAGTACTATAACTGAATAACTCAATCTGTGTAGGTACTTCAGTTTCAACTTAAACAAAATAGAAGTTTTTAGGTTGTATGTAAAATCAAATCTGTATGTAAATTAATTAAATTTTTATCTTTCAGTTAGAATGAAAACTGACTGCAGCCGACCAACCAAATTTTAACTTGACCAGAAAACTGAGAAAAAACTTGACCATTCACGCCTTTTTAATTTAATCTAAGTTATACACTGACACTAGATGATGTTTCAAAAAAAAGAATATGTACTTATGTCCAATTGAATAATGATGTAATTGAATATTAATTAAAAAGTATGTAATACAAACAAAAATATCAAAGTTTCATAATGAATATATTTATCTAAACAACTTTTACTTGAATTTACTGAGTACCTAATTAAAATTTGTTGCTTTCAGTGGTTACTTAATGAGAACTATTGTGTACTAACCTGTTCTCCTCTTGACAACGAGATTGATAAGGCAGTAAAAGTTGTGCAACATAATACAAAGCAGTGCATGCTCAGCCACAACATCAAAATGTGACCCGTCAACTAGAACAACATTATGTCAACAAAATAACTCAAGTATTCATATACCAAAGCACCATAGAAGTAAATAGGTCCAGTTTGGCAAAACTGAAAGATGTTATATCTTCACTGATTAAACCTGCTGGCCACCACGGCTGGTAAATTTTAGAACAGCTTACGCAAGAATATGCAAGTTATTCATTTTAAAGCCGTATACAAATATATTAAATGTGATTGCTGTGTTGTCAGCCTGTGCTCTTCTTAATTTACAAGACCCTTCTTATTAAATAAATAATATAAAGAATTTTTCTTTACTTTCTTCTTCATTCTTTACTTTATACATAACTAACATCTAAAGATGACATAATAAATTTTTGTACTACATTAGTCATTATGTTCTTCACTAAAAAAATGTTCTATGTTTATTTGACAATAATGACTTGTAAAGGTTTAAGTTGAATCAAAATATTTTAATTTGAAATACATGTTTTATTTTTCCGTTACACCTTAAAAGATTTATAATATTTTATAGGTTTGTTGCTGATATTTATCATTGTTACACAAATATATTAAATGTTCCAAAAGTACAAATAGGTTGAATAGAGTTAGATCAAATTTATTAATTTGTACCTATATATTGCCTTAAGGTCGCAGGTAATAAAAGTCAAAATAATAGTAAAGTGATTTACTATGAAGTAATACTTTCATATAATTTAGGAAAAAGGAAGTATAGTTTCCAAAATGGCACTATTTGATCAATAAGTTTTTTGACATACAGATTGTTAGAACAAATACCTATTATAGCTAATATTGTCACCTTTTGAGTATATTCAAAATTACATACTGCTAGCAACACAAAAGTATATAAGTTTTGCTTCAGCACAAAACATCTGCATCTATACTTAAGCATACTGTTTACAGTTTTCCGTCTTTGATAATTAACATTTTCTTCAGTAAAAGAGCATGACAATTTTGTATTAATCTAATTGTATGGATACCGTTTGTTGAATAGACTATTACAGGGTATTAATCAGAAATGGTCCATTTTGCAAATTTCAACCCAAATCTTCATCTTTCAACTTTTATCCACATTTCATTATACTCGTAGGTGTCTGCAAGATTTCCCACCAAAAATCTTCCCAACAAAAGAACCATCATGTGTTATGCACTGGCTGACTTTATAGCACATGGAAGCTGTTATTGTTTATAACGAAGCTCGAACTAAATAGCACTTCTGTATTGATGATTCGTGGTTTAGTTTTCTATGCACTTTATTCTTCCTTCATTGAAGAGGTCTTTTATTTTTTAAGAAATATGTCACAATCTGTGTCTGTGAATGTATATATATTTTTCCTCCCAGTAATTTTCTTCATGTTTGACAAATGAACATCTGCCAATCTTTCTCTTTTTATGTTCATTTACAAATTCTTGCAGTACTACACTGGTATTTGACACATGATCCTGATGTTTTCTTTTCAACGTATCTCTTGAAGTAAATACTTTTAGTGTTTATTTGACTTTTGAGAGATAGAATTCTATCCAATAGCATTCAACTGCTGTACAAAATAGCTCCTCACTGTGATGGTGCAACCACACCAAAAATGCATGTTTGCAACTCTCTTCTGCCGCGTGACAATCTTGAGAAGTACACTTGTAACCTGTTCCTCATTATAACAGTATTGAAACTGTACTTATATTGTTAAGAGCGATACACAAAGAATCTCCTGACCATCAATCTGTCTATTTTCGGAAGATTTGTACTATCTGCTCTCACAAATCCAACATCAATGGTTGATTTTGCTATTAATACAAATAATTTACGATATTTACAAATATAATAACGGAGACTTGGACGATTTTTTGCCAGTTTTATGAAAGAATAGTAGTGCAAATCGACGAGTTGTTGAATCAAATTTGACATTTCTTTGTTTACTATATGAGTGACGTCACGGCCCTGACCACAGGTTATCAAAGCGTTTACGGCGTGAGATAAAAAAAGATTATTTCTAGCATTTTCAAATTAACATTTTACAGCAATCATTCATTGTTATTTTTTAAAATCGGTATATTGTGGAACCTTATGCCAAATACTCCGACAAACTACCGCTTCACTATTCCAGCAAACAGTTTTTCTCTACGTCGCTTTGTTTTCGAGATCCAGCTAGCTCAGTTGCAGCAACTTTGCTGCAGGTGAGCTCTGAAATGGTGGATCGACAAACTCTGAAACTTGTCCGACAAACTCTGGCAAACTGCCGCCTATCTATATCAGCAAACAGATTTTCGCTATGTCGTTTGGTTTTGGAGATCTGTGTGGCCCGGCTGGGTAACGTTACCCCAGCCGGATCACACAGCCCCCTTAAACGCGAGCCCGATGAAAACTCAAACTTGTCCGACAAACTTCGACAAACTGCCGCCTATCTATATCAGCAAACAGATTTTCACTAGGTCGTTTCGTTTTCGAGATCTGTGTGGCCCGGCTGGGGTAACGTATCCCCAGCCGGGCCACACAAATCTCTGAAACGCGCAAGCGACAAACTCTGAAACTTGCCGACAAACTCTGACAAACTCTAGACATTATAGCGACCTTATCTTATTTTATCTTAGAAGTGGGGTGGCCGAGTTATAAGCCTTCGCACTTCGACCCACTCTGGATCTATTGTGCTTCCCCGTGTGTTAGTCCCTAATGCCATCGCCACCATCGGTCCAGTTCATCGTGGCCATGACCTTGATGATGTCCTTTGGTGGCATGGCCCTTTAATCTTCCGGTTTTGGATAACCAATCCCCGTCAGCATTTGCCTCCTGCAGGCTAGAGCATCGCAATGGCAGAGCAAATGTTCCATGTTTTCCTCTTTATCCTTGCAGGCCCTGCAGATTTTGGAACTAGCAAGTCCCATCCTGTTTAGCATTATCCTAGTGCCAAAATGTCCGGTGAGAGCACCGAGCATTAGGCGGGTCTGGGATCTGCTAGAGCTCAATGTAAATTTGAGCCAATTGTCCATGCCCATAAAGAGCTTGGCGTGTTTCATTCCATTCTGTTTGGCCCATTCTTCCTGGTGCCTCCTTTGAGATTGAGCTCTTAGGCCTGTACTAACTGTTTTTGCGGTGATTCCGACAAACGGTTCCGGCCCTACAAATTGTGTTTCCGATCCCTTTCTTGCCAGACAGTCAGCCTTTTCGTTGCCATCGAAACCCTTATGGCCTGGAATCCAGACTAGACGTACAGTGTTGTCTTTACCTGACCCCCTAGACAAGATGCCTTTCGATAATCGCAAACGGAATCGCTAAATGGATAGTGTATGAGATTTGACAATTGCGCTCGAAAGCTAAACGAGGGCTTATGTCAAATCGCATACATTTTCCTTCTAGCGATTGCGTTAGCGATTATCGAAAGGCATCTTGTCTAGGGGGTCTAGTTTGTTTAGTGCTTCAATTGTGTTAATCACTAGTTTGGATTCCACCTTGTATGACAGAAGCGCTTTGAGAGTCCCTTGGCTGTCACTGAGAATGTAGATGTTAAGGCCTTTGCGACCTTTGTCTAGATTCTCCTGTGCACATACAAGGATGGCGTATGTTTCAGCTTGAAACACAGTAGCCAGCTTGCCCATGCCGATTGAAATCTCAGTTTTATTGCAGTATATTCCTGCTCCTGTACCAGATTTCATCTTTGAGCCATCTGTGTACCAAATCATGCTGTTTCCCTGGGGGGAGCCAGCCCCTTATCCCATTCCTCCCTTGTTGGGATGTGTACTTGGAAGAGTCGCCTAAATACGTTATTTAGGTTCATTCTGTCGCTTGTATCGTGGGTGCAGTTACGTTACGAACATGGAATATCACATGCACATACGCCCAGACCGGAACAAACTTCTGTAGGCCATACAAAACATCTGTCCCGTGCGGGAATCGAACCCGCAACCCGTTGCTCAGTAGGCGATCACTCGACCTCTGCGCTAACCGTGTCGTCAAATTTCCAGCAACAGATGCTCTTCTTCAGCCTTAAATGCCGTGTCTTGATAGAGGCCTGTTCACGCTCCATAGGCCCAAAGTTCTGAGCCTGTAGAGTGCTCTCATAGCCTCTCTTCGTATGGCGCTGTGCAGTGGCTCAAGATCTAAAAATCTCTCCAGGGCCGCCGAAGGAGTTGTTTTGAAGGCCCCCGTTATAGCCATGCAGGCTAGTCTTTGGAGTCTATTTAGTACTTCCCTGCATGTGACCAGATTTGTTCTTGGCCACCAGACAATACTGCCATAAATTATGCCCGACAGTATCATTATATTATAAATCCAGTAGAGTATCTTGGGTTTGAGACCCCAGGTTTTACCAAAAGTAGATCGACACATGTTAAAAGTCCTTACGGATTTATCAATAGTGAGGTCTACATGTTCCTTCCACGTAAGTCCTTTATCTAGCGTAATTCCTAGGTATTTGACTTTTGTGGACCATGATATCTCATTGCCGTAGAGTTTTAAATGTCTCATGTTATTGAGTTTCCTCTTTCTTGTGAACGGTATGATCACTATCTTTTTCGGATTGATGCTAAGGCGTGTCTCCTTGCACCAGTCTTCGACCTTTAGTAGCGCCCCCTGCATTAGGCTGGCTACCACACTTGGCACCTTGCCATTAACTATAATGACTATGTCATCAGCATAACCCACCGTGTTCAGTGGGCCTTTGTTCAGTTCTTCGATCAATGGATCAATCACTAAGCAGAAGAACAAGAACTCCTCCCTGTGGGCAACCTTTGGTTGTCATGATGCTCATTGTATCGCCTAATATGTTTGCAGATATAACTCTGCTCTCTAACATACAATTTATCCATCTTATAATGGTGTCATTGATGCCATGCTTTCTTGCCGCTCTGCTAATGGACTCAAATGTAGTTTTGTCAAAGGCACCCTCTACATCGAGAAAGGCGCCTAAGCATACTTCCCTTGAATCCAGTGCGTTTTCGATCCTGCTAACAACATAGTATAAGGCAGTCTCAGTTGACTTGCCTGCTTGACAGGCACATTGCATTGCATGTAGGGGCCGTTTCCTAAGCGGTCCGTCCCGGATAAATCTGTCGATGAGTTTCTCCGTCGATTTCAGTAGAAAAGATGAGAGACTTATCGGCCTAAATGCCTTTGGCTTTTCATAGTCAGCTTTGCCCGGTTTCGGTATAAAGCTTACGTTTATATGTGTCCACGCTACTGGTATGTAGCAAAATGCTATGCATGCTCTGAAGAGCCTGCATAGAATGGGGACAAGTACAGATTCTCCTTGTTGTAGTAACGCGGGATAAATCCCATCAGTGGGGCTAGCACGCAGGAGAATCGAAAATCGAATCGAAATCCGAATCGAGGAGTTTGTATGGCAATTTTATTAATTCTGCTACTCACCGCCGTAGCGCTAATAAAACTGCCATACAAACTTCTCGATTCGGATTTCGATTCGATTTTCGATTCTCCTGCGTGCTAGCCCCACAGGGCCAGGTGATTTGTATGGTTGAAAACTTTGTATTGCCCATCGGACCCTTTCTTCTGTTACTACCATTTTTGCAGACGTCCAGTTGTCTTTCGTGGTTTGGGTTCTCAACTTTTCCCTACGAATCTGTTGGTCTGCACTAGAGTTAATAACCTTAGAACCAGGGAAGTGTGTATCAAACATAACAGCTAGTGCTTCACTCCGTTTCCGTCAATCTCCCATTTTCAACTCTCACAGCCGTGAGTGGATTGGCTTTGGTTTTAGACATAGCTTTGCTAAGGCGCATGCCCACGGGCATTGTTTCTATTGATTCACAGAAGCCACGCCACGACATGCGCTTAGCCTTCCTTACTTCATTGTTATATGTAGTAAGCTTTTTTGCGTATTCCGAGTAGTCGCTTTTACGTTTCGCCTCGTTGAACGCCTTTCTCGTTTCCCTCCTAAGTTTGGTCAGTTCCTGTGTCCAACATTGAACCTTCCTAACCTTTAACACCTTTTCTGGACAGTTGCGTGTCCAAGCATTTATAAGACTTTTGTTGTTATAGCGACTAACACAAACAATCTATTTTTCACACTTTTTTTGTGGCCCGGCTGGGGTCAGCCACACCGCAAAGTTATGTTTATTGGTTAACGTAAAACTAGAAAAAGAAGTGGGAGCAAAACTGGCGACAGCGGTTCCCGTACAAACGGTGCATGAATGATTGCCTTTCTAACGTCTTTCTGTGTTCTGTGGCTACCACCATCTTACCATTTCATTGTTTGTTATTACCCGACTATTAGAAGTAAGATAGCCAGCTCTCAGCATGTTGAGGAGTAGGTATAGGCGAAGCTCGCTTCCACCTTCCGCCTTGGCGTCACTTACCATCAGGTGAGATGAGGGCAAAAAGCTGTCGTATGTAAAAAATAACCTATTTTTTTTTAATATTGAAGGTAGGCAGATAATAGACATAAGTACCTACATCTACTACACAGGATGTAACGGAACACCGAAATAATATTTAAGGATCAGCATCCATCAAGCTTCTGTAGCAACAATATGGGGCTAATCTACTTTTTACCACCATACAATCATAATGTACGAGTGGCTCAGCATCAGAGCCTACTTCGACCCATCTTGGATCTTTTGTGCTTCCCCGTGTTTAGTCCTTAAAGCCATCACCACCCTCTACCCTCAGTCCAGTAAATCGTGGTCATGAGCCTGATGTCCTTCGGTGGCATGGCCCTGTAGTCCTCCGGCTTTGGGTATCCTATCCCGGTCAGCATTAATCTCCTGCAGGCAAGAGCATCGCAATGGCACAGAAGGTGTACAAGCTCTCCTCTTTTTGCTTGCAGGCCCTACAAATTTTGGAACTGGTAGTTATGTCCCATCCGGGTAAGCATGATCCTAGTGCCAAAGTGGCCGGCTAAGGCACCTGCCATTAGACAGGTCTGGGATCTGCTTGAGCTCAGTGTAAAGAGCCAGTTATCTATGCCCATAAAGAGCTTGGCGTGTCATTCCTTTATGGTTGGCCCATTCTTCTTGGTGCCTCCTTTGTGATTGAGCTCTTAGGCCTGTCCCGACTGTTTTTGGAGTGATTCTGACAAATGGTTCCGGTCCGGTCCCACCATTTGTATTTCCTCCATACAAACTAATTAATTTTTTTTTATTCTTAATATTCGACAGCCCTTTTTTTTTAGGAGGGAAAATCCTTCTTACGGATTCGACAAGGGGCCGACTGACGAGGACACCCCAAGGATATGCCGGACTCGGGTAGAAGACCCCATACCGGCTAAAAACCCTCCAGATACTTCTACCTCCGTAGAGACACAATCGGGATCGGCGTTAGCCATTCTCCGATTGTGCCCACTGGAGGGTTGCCTGGCGCACGCGCCAGGACTTACCTCTACGGGAATATCGACAGCCCTACATTTCTTTTATGTCAATTCCATAGTCAGCTGGACTATGGTTATCACTTGAAAATTTTTACTTTCAGAATTAAGTTAACTCGAAAAGTAGGTAGTATTAGGTTTCCAGATATAACACATGCCCTAGGGTGCATCTAATATCTCACCTATTATGCCACTTAAATATTATTTTGGTGTTCAGTTACACCCGGTGTTTGTTATCGAACTCCTCCGAAATGGCTTGACCGATTTATATATTTTTTGTGTATATGTGGTAGGTCTGAGAATAGGTCGAAGGCTATTTTTTACACCCCTAGGTGATAAGAACGGCTTCTCCAGATGTTTTATTTTTTTATGAACTAGCTGTGCCCGCGACTTTATCTGCGTGGAATAGTAACGATCTTGATAAAAAGTAGGCTATGTTATACCTTATATAATTAGATATCTATTAGTGAAAGTCCCGTCAAAATCGGTCCAGCCGTTCCGGAGATTACAAACAGACAGACAGACAATTTTTTTTAAATTGTTGTTGTTATTAGTACCCACCCTATATACATTCATACCCATTTAGTAAAAACTTGTTATTTTGACATTACAAACAGACACTTCAATTTTATTCATTTGTAGTTCATTTGTTGCATTTAGCATCAAAAAATACTTAATACCTAACCCAAAACTACACTTTTATCACTAACCCCCATTTTTTAATAGCAAAATTAGTACCTATTTTTCTGGCGAAGCGTAGTTCGGCGGGCATAGCTAGTTGAGTTATAGAATACATACTCTTTTTCCATATTTTTCATTATTACATTTTAAATAATAACAACAATCTAACAAATACTTTTATTTATTAAAATACTATTTATACACCATTAATACATAAACCTTGTCTGTTAAAATATTTTACACTTAGGCGCAACAAAATCTTTATATTTCAACATGAACGTATTAAACCTATTCCTACTAGGTATCGAGGAACTTACATCTATGCTAGATTAGGATACGTATTATACAAGTTTATTTTTTAGTTACTAAAAAAAATTGTGTGCTTGTTCAGCCAAGCATACTGAACAACTTTCACATTCACTGAACCTAAATGTATGGATCAGCTGATTTTTTTTTGCGATTTTAAAGTTGGTCCCATAGTGAAAGTTGTTCAGTTTGCTTGTCTGAACAAGCACACAAATTCTTTTTAGTAACAAAAAAATAACCTTGTATATACAATATTGTAGACACTTCTTAAAATATTTTATAATGCATGCGATTTTAATCTCAACGCAGGCTTTTGTCTTGTGTTGGATATAATATAGTATGTATGTTATGTACAAAGAATTTTTTTTATAACAACTTTTATACTACATCACCAAATTACAGGTACATCGGCTAACCAACAACTGTTTTCTGGAGTGCCATAATAAGCTGGCGACAGGGTCCGATTGCGGTTACCGAAAACAGAAAATAAGTACCGTTTCCAATAATTTGCCTTGTCGGTAACAAGCAAGGTTACAAGGGCTACTTTAGTCATCGTACTTCAATTCAAACACAAATCACAAAATCACTACATTGGAGGATATTTGAAATACGAATTACAGCAAGTAGGCTTAAACTAAAGTAATTCAAATACACAACTAAATATTTTTATGAATTAACGAAGGAATGTCCTTTCATATAACAAAATTTTTAAAAGTACTGTCAGATAAGTTGTCTTGTATGTAGGTAATTAATAATATATTTAAAAAAATAATGTTCCATTAGTTATTCGATTTAAAAATTAATAAATTGACGCATTGAGATATATAACCCATAATACATCGAAAATAACCAAACATTTTAAATTACGCACCAACGAACGTCGGTATACAATTAGCAGATATTTGACGTGACGTGGGCAGCATACTGTTACGTATCGTTTCTTTTAAAAGCACATGTTCTTGTATTGTTGATATCTTGTTTACTTTCGAGTTAATGTGTTTTAGTTCCTACGTCGCGTCATGCTTGAGAAGACTTTTTGAAACGGGCCATACTCGGAAACAAAGATACATTCGTGAAACTGGGGAAAAGCAGTGAACCACGTGTACCTACTATTAGGCGCTTTACAACAATAACATGAGAAAAATGGCAAAACTCTATTTACTGTCCCCTCAACCTCAGAACTTGCCATATCTATCTATCTCCACTTACGTAATAAAAATAGATAATGAAAAGAAGCCGTTTTTGAGACGTTTGATGGCCTTAAACAATTCGTCTTGGATATTAAAAGCCATCTCAAACGAAGCTATCCTGCACGCCTATTCTCTAACTTCGGTTGCTAACTAGAACTGTCATTTTTTAAAGAAACAACATCCATTACTGCTATCATGAACGCCGCCGTAACATATAGTAACTTTCAAAAATGTCAGTTCCAGTTACCAACCGTAGTTAGCGAATAGGCCTGCTGGATTCTTTTGCAAAGTAGAAACAATGCTGAGAGGAGCGACTGAAAAGGGGAAAAAGGAATAAATATTGGAAACAAAAGTTTGCTTATTTTTTTGAACAGACCTCGGTATTATTAAAATACTTTCCAACCTTGGTAACAACGCAGGAGCGCGTTCAGAGCCTTCGCGCGAAGTACAACTTTTCGCTCTAACGTTCAAGAGTGTCGGTGCGAATTACAACCGAACAACCGTAGAATTTGATGGTTGTAAAACGCTCTGACGTTTATTGCTAAAATACTCTTACATGATTGGATGATATTAGGGGCCATGATCTAAAATGTCATCTGATAGAAAGAGAGTGAAATAAAAATTCTTGTGAAAGAGGGAGATAAAAGATTTGGTTGCTGCAATGCGTTCAGCCTCTGGGCGAGTTAAAAAACAACCGGACAACTACACCCAGAGGTAGAAGTGGAAAAAACGGCTTAAAATTTTAAAACGTTTAAACGTTGTACTTATTTCAATAAGCGCCCTTGTAAAAAAGCTTTTCGTTTAAACGCTTATTGTTTATTGCGTATAATTATGTTTGGAAAAACGTTTAAGTACAACGTATGCACCGTTCTATTGCTAATGACAAAAACACTATAGGGATAGCTTTATACTATTTAAACGAAAAAACTGCTCTCATATCAATCAATTGAAATATTTTTAGTGATGGAAATATTAATATTCTTATTTTATTACTTAATAAACAATGTTTCTACAAATATTGCATCACGCGACTTAATTGACCAAGTTCCTTTCAAAAAAGTCCCACATTACATTATTACCACCTCTCGACACTAAAACTATCAAATTATATATTTATAAACTTTATTTAATCGCACTTTATACACACATGCATAACAAACGTAAATACAATGCTTATTTATACACGTATTTAAAAAAATAAAACGAAAGCGTACGTAAAAGCAGCCAGCCACAACACAACAAACGCGTACTTATCTCTCGACAGTGAAAAGCTTACTACTTTTTTAAACGAAAAGCGTGGTAAGCCATCCAATTTTGGGATGCGTTTTGGTCGCTTTATAACTCCAGCACGCAGTATAATGCCATCTAGCGGCGAACGTTCTATTTCCGATGCATGTATACAGACAGAGCATGCTTTCAAAGTAGGTAATTTTATTGCGGGAGTACAGATGGCGGGACTAATGTATGTCGGTAAAAAGCAAAGCGTAAGTAAAAGCGTAATGTTTTGATTAGAAAAAGTCTGCTTTTGTACTTTTGTTCAAAAGCAAACTTTTTTAAGTGCTTTTCGTTTAAACGCTCACCTCTACCCAGAGGCTCTGAACGCGCTCCAGTACTTTCACGTAGTCTAGTTAGTGTACAAGGCATTTTTGTGATATGCGATGCCACAACGTTTATACGACACAAGTTTAACATAAAAGAATAAATGAATAAGTATATATACAATGAAATCATATACTTCATATAATTATGATATTTTAAATTTACTGTCATATCTTCACAAGAAAATTAATAATCGATTAGAATTTTTCAAATAATTAAAACAGGGTCTACGACACAGACAAGCAAGAGATACTACAGGCGCGTTCCAGATAACCACGGATTTGCAACATTTTTAGCATCAACGCGTTTCGTTTCATTAGCCTTTGGTGTTAACTTTCCGTGTTGGTTTTGTGTGTTCCATTTAAACGTTTTTTTAAGGCTCAGGCTGAATAAGCCATTCAGTCAGACCTTTTATCTCTTTTTTATGAATTTTCAAGATTCTGAAGTAGTTTGGCATCTCCTGGGTCTTTCTTTACAAGGCCCTGCCAGAATACATGCGCCTTCGCTGCACTTGTATATATAATATGCCGAGGCTCGGACCTTTTTTGACCTCGCAAAATATTTGCACCACATTATTCTTACTGTGTATTTTTTTATAATGCTTTAATTTATTGTGTGGCCAGAATATAGTTATTTTCGCTACAAGTGCGGGAAACCTACAAGTCCCGCACGTGTATTGAACAACTTTTTTAAAATAAATACAACCATTGTGTAATTATTTCTTATACATTTTAGAAAAAATGGCGCCAAATATGTCGTCGTACGTAGGTACACAGCAGATACAAAGCAAATGCGTGCTATGCTTTGCTTGCCGTGTTTTTAAAAGCAAGGTTAGGCCGTGCTTTTTGTTATGCTTTGCTTTTAGGCATGCTTTTACAATACAAAATCTGGTAGACCAGTCAGATTATTTAGCGCAATCTTAACTTAGCATGTTAGAAAAAAAGCAGGAAAAAAGCAAAATGTATGTCAGATTTTAGACATTTGACATTTGGTAAAGAAAAATCACTCGTGCGTAATGGTGACCTTTCCGCACGCTAAACAGCCCTACAATATACCACTTTTTGAGCAACTGTATTAATTTTTTTTGTTTTTTTCTTACTTTTTTTCAAACAGGTTATTTCAAATCATACCCTAGGCTATTTTTCTACTTATTAACAGTTTTTCCACTGCCCGCCTGACCCGGCACGGCTGCTGGAACTGGTAACGGCAACGACAAAAATATATCAAAGTCGTGACGTTTGCCAGCATCAGCGAGTGGAAACCGTGACATATAAACTTCATACGTTTTTGCTTCGTCAACAGGCGCGCCATTGCCCGTACCATGCCGTTGTAGAGGTAAAAAGCCCATTCACGACATTATCAACATTATTGAGAAATCACAACTTTTGTTCACTTACTTACTTACTTACTACTTACTACTTACTATACTTAATGAACACTAAATAACAAATTATTACAGAATACTTTTTTATAGCAAACAGGCATGAAATATGAAATCAGTTAAGAGCACTCAATTTTACACCTAATAATAAAATTATTTAAATCAAGTTTCAT
The DNA here is from genome assembly GCA_963935595.1 of Schoenobius gigantellus. Classification (NCBI taxonomy): domain Eukaryota; kingdom Metazoa; phylum Arthropoda; class Insecta; order Lepidoptera; family Crambidae; genus Schoenobius; species Schoenobius gigantellus. The sequence continues at coordinate 22,171,117 of OZ012544.1, read as the reverse complement.
TTGTTCATGATGTATGTAAATATGTTTACACAATGAAGGTAATGAGAATCTTAGACCACAGAAATTGCAATCACTATATGGTGATGTAAATGGTTCATGTCCTGCCCTACCCACAGTATGTGTTCGAAATGTAGACTCAGTAAGGAAATGTATTTTACACTTTTCACATTTATAAATAGTATTGTTATATTTTTTTAAATCTATCAGAGCCAAGTTAGCTTGAGAAATATTATAATCTGTAGCAATAACTGCATCTGCTTCTGCTGCTAAATTCTTTATTGCAACATCCATTGATTTATATTTGCCGAATATATCAATTTTTCCTATATCAACTATATCAATGTCCGCGACGTCATCCTCGTGGTGAGTTGCTTTATGTTCGTCAAATGATGAAACATCAATAAATAGTTTACATTTTACACATTCTAATTTCTCGACGTCTGCGTTTTCACAATTAACAAAGTGTATTTTAGCTTTTTCTAGCTCCACAAAATGTACAGCACAAATAGAACATTTGTACATATGAAAAATATTACTTTTATCCTTTGCCATGTTAATTATATTCATCTTATACTTATTTTTCTTATCCCCGTGATGTTTCAATAAGTGATTAAATAATTCTTTAGGAGTAAAGAGCAAACCGCATTTTGAACAATTTTGTTTGGTAATTTTTAATGTGCAGTGACCGAAATGTGATTTAATGCCTTCACTATTCAAAAAGTGCAAGCCACAACTACATTTGTATATTTTATTCACGTGTTCAGTTATTATGCCAACAGTACCACTATCAGTATAATTAGATTCACTCAGGAAAGATGCCTGACTCCTAGACTCATCATTCATTTCTTCAACATTATTTTTATCAGAAGATATTTTATCACTAGATTCATCGTTAGTTTTATTAGAAATATTATCATCGTTCAACATTCCTTTGCCAATCTCTGAAGTCGTACTCTGATCACGAAATTCGGAGCTACAATTTAAAGTATCAACTTCAAAGTCAGTCTCTTTATACGGTATTAAACTAAAATTTTCTGCTACAAAAAATTGATCAATTTCATGTTGTTTATTATGATTATTAATTTGTCTTTTCAGAAAAAATAATTGACATTTATCACATTTTACTTTAGATTTTGTATCACTACAATCATGGTTTATCATAAGCGTTTGGTTTGATTTTTTAAAACAAATATTACAATGACTACATACATAAAAAATGTAATCAATTAAAGTTCCGTGGAATTTCTCAGGCAAACCAGTAGATGGTTTGTGTTTATTTCTTTGCCCAAAACAAATTATTCTCATATTAGCATGAATAAAACTTTTCATGTACTTGTGTTTTGCAATATGAGTTTTATAGTCTGAAGAAAATACATGTAGAGAACAAGTTGAACATTTTTTTAAATCTAATGTATTACACATGTGGTAGCGATCTTGAAATCTATCAAATATGCCATGACATTTTCTACACATAAATAGAACAAACTTTTCATTCGAATTTATTATATTTTTATTAAATTGTTTATCTTTTTCTCTGTTGAATATAACAATTCTAAAAACCTTACTAGACATATCACTCGATTTTTTATGGACTTCTTCGTGGTTAATTCGAGATACATGCGATATAAAAGGTAATCCACAGTATGAACAAGGATGCTTTCGAGTCCTGAAACACGAATTTTCTCCATGCTTGTATATGGTTTCTGGCTCAATGTATACATGACAGCTATTACATCTGTAAACTGTTTTATTACACGAGCCTACTTGAATTGTATGCAACTTAATTCGACCTTCATATTTATAAATAGATCTGTCTAAAATTGATTTGACTATGTTGAGATCAATTGAATCAAATGTAGTTTTGACCCAAATGTTATAATCATGAGCAAAGTAAAATGGATCAAATGTGAGTAACGAAAATATCTTCTTCTCTAGTTGTAAATTATGCAATATTTTATGATCTCCATAAAACCTTCTATCATACTTCATTTTGCAAACAGTACATGTATCTCTATATACTGAAAAATTTATGTCGTTGAAATGTTCTTGACAGTGTTCGACAGCTGTATCATATGTATCAAGTGTGATATAACAATTTGAACAACAGTAAACTACACTATAAAGCTCCAAATCGGATGGCGTAACTTTCATGTAAAACGATTTCTTTTCTGACTTAGGGCTGATTTCATCTTTATTTTGACAATTTTTCTTTACACTCTCTGTTTTGCTGGATTCATTTTGGTCACATATATTATGTTTGTTGGGAAAAACTTTACTGAAGTTTGCATCATTTATAGTCAGATCTAAACCTTTACTCTCCAAAATAGCAGTTGAAGGAATGGTTCGAAGAGAATTACTTGGCAATATTTGGACGGCCTCATTATGCATAATTATAGAACGGTTTAGTTTGTGTTCTCCAGATTTCTTATAATGATGAAATCCAATATGAAGTTTGAAAGCTAAATCCGACAACTTCATATCACAAACTGGACAAGTCAAAAAATCGTTTACTTCACACGTGTGTTTTGAAAGAGTTAATTTGGATAAATAATGTACTTTGCACTCAGTACATTTCGGGTAATTTGGTAAAGGTGGCAGTATTTGTTTGCCTGTTTTTAAGTCATAAAACACAAAATTTTGCAATGTTAATCTTTTCTGATCTTTATGTTTTCGTAGATGAAGCTTGAATGATTCCATTGTTACAAACAAACCACAATATTTACAAACTCTTTTTCTCATTTTTTTGCAGTATTCTTGTTTATGACATGTGAAAAAACTTCTATCCACAAAGCCCTTACAGGATTCGCAATAACCCATTTTGTTGTTTTCTTTGTACTGTCTTGAATCACTCTTTACCATCTTATTTTTAGTACCATCTAAAATAATAGGGTCGGAATCAACGATTGTATAATCCACTAAAATTTTATCACTTTTGTGTTCAGTATCATGGCATTGCTTTAATCTTTTATCAATTAAAAAATCACATTTTATGCAGTAAACACATTCTGGCGCATCTTCGCAAATTTTATAATGATATGAATAATTAACATCGCTAAAGTTGACAGCACACTTTGAACATTTATATAGCACTCTAGAAAGTTGTTGTTCATTTAATTCATAAACGGTGAATTCATTGGTATAATTATGTTGTAGTATATGATACTTTTCATCACATTTCTTAAAAATTCTTTGACAATTTGAACATTTCCAATTTATTAACAATTCCATGTGATCTGAATGATTCATAGCGGACTTGGCTGACATAAAATAGATATCACATCTTTGACATTTAAATAGTACCTTTTGTAGTACCAACGGTACATTTTTAATTTTGTTACTTAGGTTTTCTAAAGTTGTATCTTTAGGCGACAATGTAATATTATTGAGTGATCCGTTAGTTTCTATAGTATTATGTGTATTTTCTATGTCAGCTGTACCTTTAATATTCTGTTCTGATTTTTCTGACGACTGCATATCAGATACATTATCATGTAATATTTCCATATTATAATTAGTCTCTGTTACTTTTTTTATTGCCAACGCATACTCCACTTTAGGAATACATAAAACAGGTATAATTTTGATCGTATTGTCAATAATATCTTTATGATTCTTTTGAAGATGTACATTATATGAATAAAAATTCCGCATTACTGAAAAACAATATCTGCACTCCGGATTAAATGTGTACAGCTTATTATTAAGAATATTGGTTTCTTTATGTTTATTTTTTAAGTGATTTGTATATTGTTTTTTATTTTTGAAATAATATGAACAATAGTAGCATCTGTAGAATTGCACTTTCTCTTTAGTTTTATTGTTATTTTCAGATTTATTAGGTGAATTTAAAAACATATTATTATGAACTGAATTTTTATTTGATTTTAGTGAATGTAATGGATTCTCCGATTTATTTTGTAAAAAGCATTTTTGTGTAACTAATTTGACCATCGGAATGGATTTTCGTTTGTTTAAACGAAGATTACGCATTTTATTTGAAGATTGTAACACATTATATATATGTTCAATTAACAGTTGTTGATTTCCGAACTTTTTTTTACAATGGAAACATTTACTGTCACCTACTTTTCTATATCCATTTGTTTGAGACGAATGTAATGAGAATGACCGACTAACATTTTTGAAATAACGTAATTTCATCTTAGAATTTTCAGTTTGCTTTCTACTAGCTCTACAACGCATTTTGTTAATATATCCTAATAAATTATTAGATTTGATGAAATATGCACGACATTTTTCGCATTTACATTTTTTCGAAGGTACTTTATGTAGTAAAGAGTTCGGACTGCCTTGTATTTTATGGTTAATGGTCAAATGTTTCTTTAAGTCCTCTTTTTTAGGAAACAAAATTTTACATGTTCGACAAAATTTACCACTGTTCAATAAAAATGAGCCTATGTCTTTGAGGGATATCCTCGACATGTAGGGTTTGACATTTTTTTCATAATATTCTTCTGACGTTTTCGACAGTTGATTAGGTTTTGTACCTAATATAATCTTATTAGTAAATATAGGTTCCGCTTCATTTTTAATAGAAACATTTTCTTCAGATATAGATAGGATACCTGTATGAAGACTACAATCATCTCTTATAATAATTTGTTCTGGATTGAGTGAATCTGCAGGCGTTATTGGAGGTGTCCAGGTCACCACATCTGGTTCTGATTTTATTGCTATGTCTGAAAAATTACAAATATACAGATGTAAAGAAATATTATTGTTACACTTTATTAATAATTATATTCGTAGTCTAGTTCTATTAATGCTTTTTATTTGTTAGTAGTTTTAGATTTTAGTAAGTTTACGATGATATGGATCTCATTATTTGTAAATAAAAAAGCATTTTTCTATGTTTTGAACTGAGAAAAATGTGCCTGTGCCCCGACTGCTGTGTTTGTAGCAAGGGCTTTAATACTTTGAAAGATGTAGCAGCAGTCGGAGCACAAGCACACCAAGAAATTTGTGATAAAACTCAGACACACGTGTCAAGGGACACGTGTGTCTGAGTTTTATCACGTGACACTTGAATTAGTTGTATTTGTATGTTTGTAAATGGATACTATATTTTTTATGAATAAAATAAAACTACTATATATTGTGCGCCGGCGATGCCAGTTTGTTTCGTACCACAACACGATTTTGTGATAGGCCACTTAAGAATCTTTCATGGGCCTCTAAAACCTCATTGTTAGTGCGGTTTTGCATTTCCCGCCGAAAAAAAAGTGTAACTTTTTGAAATATAGTAAAGTGTCAGATTTTCTTCTTTTAAGATATTCAGTGAATATACCAGAATAAAAACTAAAACATCATCTAAGAACAGCCCACAAGATGTGACTATAAACTATTAACTTCATGTTTGGTTTTATCCCAGTAGACTGGCGAGAACGGACTATCATTCCTCTACTTAATAATAATAATGTTTATTTATTTCAGGCTTTTAGAGCCCATAATGATACACAATACAATACAATTCACGAATTCACACACATAAAAACAAAATTCCAAAAACATTGTATTTGAAAATTAAGTAAGAAAAATAATGTCAAAAGACAATAATAATATCTTACGCAAATGGAGGTGCAAGGGGTTCCATCGGGACTTCACCTATCGGGACCCAAGCCAACCCTTTGTAGTACCCTGCTCTATAACAGACGAAGCTCTGGCGCTCCCCACCAACCCGCAGTGGGCCAGCGTGGTGGGAGATGGCCCAAAGCCCTCCATGAACCCAAACCTTAAACAAAGGCCCCAAGTGCCCGGCGGTTCTGGTATTGGGACCTGGGGTGCAAAGAATCCCCGGGCGGCGGAGATCCCTCGTCAGACGACCTTGGCCCTGGCCACATATAACGTGCGCACACTGCGGACCGAGGAGAAGCTGCTGGAACTCGAAAAGGAATTGAGCAGGATTCGCTGGAGTATAGTGGGACTGTCCGAAGTCCGAAGAGAGGGTGAGGACACGATGGTTCTCAAATCCAGCAACCTGCTCTATTTCCGGGAGGGCGAAGACCTGTCCCAAGGTGGTGTCGGATTTATCGTCCACAAGTCTCTTGTGAACAACGTTGTACAGATCGGAAGTGTGTCGAATAGGGTGGCGTACCTTATACTCAGAATTACCAAACGGTATTCGCTGAAGGTCATACAGGTATACGCCCCGACCTCGAAACACTCCGACGAGGAGTGGAAGCTATATATGAGGACATTTCTCGGGCAATAAATGCTTCCAAGACTCATTACACCGTTGTCATGGGAGACTTCAACGCAAAGCTAGGCAAGCGCGGCGATAGTGAGTTGAAAGTGGGGCAATTTGGAGCTGGAATCCGGAATTACCGTGGTCAAATGCTAGCCGATTACATGGAGAGAGAGGATCTCTATGTGATGAACTCTTTCTTCAAAAAACGGCTGCATCGAAAATGGACCTGGAAAAGTCCGGATGGCGTGACAAAAAATGAGATTGACTTCATCATGTCGACTAAGACTCGCTTATTCAATGACGTCTCAGTGATCAATGCGTTCAACACGGGAAGCGATCACCGAATGGTGAGAGGCGCATTAAATCTTAATGTAAAAGCTGAGAGGTATCGACTGATGAAGTCAACGCTCCGTCCTGGAGCCATCCAGATTCAAAACCCCTGAAGACAGAGGACGCCAGAGTCGTTACGTCTCGACCTGAGCTTATGGCTGAGATCGAACGGTTCTATGGACAGCTTTACACAACATCGCAGGCACCTGTCATTCAGGCTACAGATCCTAGAGCCAAATTGATCCGACATTACACCAAAGACATCCCGGACGTCAGCCTGTACGAGATTAGTGTGGCTCTCAAACAGCTGAAAAACAACAAGGCACCGGGTGATGATGGAGTTACAGCTGAGCTTTTGAAAGCGGGTGGACTACCAGTCCGGAAAGCGCTGCAGAGGCTATTTAACTCCATCATACTCGAGGGCAATACGCCTAAAGCATGGCACGGGGGTGTGGTGGCAAAAAGGGCGACAGGGCCCAGTTGAAGAACTACAGACCCATCACACTCCTGAGTCATGTATACAAGCTGTTTCCGAGAGTCATCACGAATCGTCTTGCGCGCATGTTTGACAACTTCCAGCCTCCCGAACAAGCCGGAATCCGTAAAGGCTATACGGGTGTCCCAGAAGCCGACGTCAAGCCGAAAGCAGGTGATAGACTAACTCATATATGTTATCAGAAAAATAAAAAAAAATCTAAGTCACCTATTTCAAAAAAAAATCTAGCATTAAAAATAATGGATAAAATTTACACCCTGTGACGGTTTTTTCACTGTTATTGCTACAATTCTTGACTTTTCTAAACATTTTCTTTTGTTTTGTAATCCTGAATAATGTTTCTGTATACTCTAATCTAAAATTTAAAGCCAGCTGCTCCAAATTAGAAGAATATGCCATTTTTATCTTAATTAAATATTCAAAATTAATTTTTCGCATAGCTTTAACAAGCTGTACTGAAAAAAAATGTGCTATGCGAGTTTGGCAAGTAAATGCAAAAGTTGGCGCATTCAATAAGGATTCCAAAATGGTATGATACTTGGTAGATAATTTCTACGATTGCAGACAATATTTTTTTTTCCAAAAACAGGCAGTTTTGAACAAATTTTTCTTACGTACTTAAAATTTATTCCAATGTACCCATGGTTTGCTTTAAGGCCGTAACTTTAACATTTTAGTTTGAGTGAGACCTGGAGAGTCATTTTACGAAGTGTGAGAGAGACAGATAGTGACAGATAGTTGCAAGCCACGAGCGCCTGCTGGTTTTTGAGGTGCACTAATTTTCAGTCCTACAATATACAGTGTGTCCCCGGATAAGGTGCACAAACGAAATTGGGTGAAACTAGACTACAATTTATCGATAAAAAATAAGAGATTTTTTTTAAATTAAATTGTATTTAATATTGATTTTTTATTTTTTTATTCTCTTTTTAAGACCTTTTGTGTTTGAAAAATTGTAATATTGTAACCACTGCGTGGATTTTGTTCAAATAAAAACAATAATGATGCCAAAAGATTAACACTGTATATTAAATAAAAAAAAGTACATAAAAGCAGTCAATAGGGAGAAAAACATTTTTTTTTCAAATTTTGTGTTAAATTTTGAGTAAATGTTTATTTTTACCAAATAATGCCCCCTATAACAATTTCTTTTTATTACCTCTTATTAATCCAGATCTTATAACCTTTTCAACAAAAAAAATCAACATTCTGTCTCTAATACATGCTTAGCTACGAGGCTTTATTTGAGGGGCCTGCTAATGCGCCGCTTACGTCATCGCTCAGGTAGATTTTTTTTCATTGTGTTTAGCTATTCACTATCGCGGAACAAAGAAAGGGTGCGGGAGGGGAGCGCGGAAGGTATCCACACTCAGCGATCTTCTCATTTACATTCTCGGTCGTGATCCGGAATGGACGACAGTGCTACTGCCTTGATATTGTGTGCGTTAGCACATTATAATCTCGTTAACACGAAAATTAAAAATAATATTAAGAAAAAAAGTCTCAAACGATGGTGTTTATTGACAAAGTACTTTTTTATAGAAAACGTTTTGCTTCCCACAAAATGGGCTCTGTGTGAAAATATTATTTAAACTTTAACTCTGTTTCATTTTTGCACATTTTTTTCCTCGTATGTCTAAAATTACTGAACTGAAAAGACTAACGAAATATCTCAAAACAATTAAAATCTTCGTGAATTTAAATTATTTTCTTAATGATATTTATCACAAATTATTTTGTTAAGCACAGATGAGAGACTATGTTAAATGAAAGAGTATAGGTAAAATAACTGTGAAGTTATCTAAATGATACTGATATGCATCAGACACCACAAAATATTTTTTTTATAGAATAATTGGTACGAGATAACATGCGATCTACGCCACGATCGCAGTCGCACTGAGAACAAACGAGAGTGTAATAGTGTTCTCTTTTCTCGTCCGAGAAACCCTTTGAAGCGGGCAAAAAAACCGACACCGATTGGAGAACCGGCGAGCCCGAGAACGAGAAGCCGAGAAACCCACATTCACGCTTCTCGGGTGTTCTCGGGGGTTCTCGGCGTGAGTCTGGAGGCGCCTTTATACCGGCTCCAGACTCACGCGAGAAGTCTCGGCGAGAAGTCTCGCCGAGAACTTGCGCGAGAACCGAGAAGCTATCCACACTCAGCGATCTTCTCATTTACATTCTCGGTCGTGATCCGGAATGGACGACAGTGCTAGCTACTACTGCCTTGGTATTGTGTGCGTTATTTCGTTAACACGAAAATTAAAAATAATATTAAGAAAAAATGGCTCAAACGATGGTGGTTATTGACAAAGTACTTTTTTATAGGAAACGTTTTGCTTCCCACAAAATGGGCTCTGTGTGAAAATATTATTTAAACTTTAACTCTGTTTCATTTTTCCACATTTTTTACTCGTATGTCTAAAATTACTGAACTATAAAGACTAACGAAATATCTCAAAACAATTAAAATCTTCGTGAATTTAAATTATTTTCTTAATATTTATCACACATTATTTTGTTTAGCACTGATAGCACAGATGAGAGACTATGTTAAATGAAAGAGTATACAATAACTGTGAAGTTATCTAAATGATACTGATATGCATCAGACACTACAAAGTATTTTTTTTTATAGAATAATTGGCACGAGATAACATGCGATCTACGCCACGGTCGCAGTCGCACTGAGAACAAACGAGAGTGTTCTCTTTTCTCGCCCGAGAAACCCTTTGAAGCGGGCAAAAAAACCGACACCGATCGGAGAACTTGCGCGAGAACCGAGAAGCTATCCACACTCAGCGATCTTCTCATTTACATTCTCGGTTGTGATCCGGAATGGACGACAGTGCTACTGCCTTGGTATTGTGTGCGTTAGCACATTATAATCTCGTTAACACGAAAATTTAAAATAATATTAAGAAAAAATGGCTCAAACGATGGTGGTTATTGACAAAGTACTTTTTTATAGAAAACGTTTTGCTTCTCACAAAATGGGCTCTGTGTGAAAATATTATTTAAACTTTAACTCTGTTTCATTTTTCCACATTTTTTACTCGTATGTCTAAAATTACTGAACTATAAAGACTAACGAAATATCTCAAAACAATTAAAATCTTCGTGAATTTAAATTATTTTCTTAATATTTATCACACATTATTTTGTTAAGCACTGATAGCACAGATGAGAGACTATGTTAATGAAAGAGTATACAATAACTGTGAAGTTATCTAAATGATACTGATATGCATCAGACACCACAAAGTATTTTTTTTATAGAATAATTGGCACGAGATAACATGCGATCTACGCCACGGTCGCAGTCGCACTGAGAACAAACGAGAGTGTGATAGTGTTCTCTTTTCTCGCCCGAGAAACCCTTTGAAGCGGGCAAAAAAACCGACACCGATCGGAGAACAGGCGAGCCCGAGAACGAGAAGCCGAGAAACCCACATTCACGCTTCTCGGGTGTTCTCGGGGGTTCTCGGCGTGAGTCTGGAGGCGCCTTTTAGACTCAGTGTGTCCGAAACGCTCGCAGTTGACACGTGTTTTTTTCGAGATGCCGATATTAACTGAGTTTTCTCCGCGGGAAATCGCAGATATTCAATACGCAGGCCCGCCGTAAGCGGGCGTGCAAAGCGTGCACCGCACACGGGCGGCACGTTCAGGGGGGCGGCAAATCGTGCGAATCATCACGTAATTAAGTCATTGTCATAATACCCACCCCACCTTACGTTAAAAAATGTCATCGCATGGAAAAAAATCCGACCGTATGCGTAGGACTGAATATCGTTAACACCGCCATCTATTGGCATCCTTTAAAACTAAGATGCAATACCAAATATCGTCTGTCGGCAGGTTGAACCACCCGCCCCCGTACACCTTAACATTAACACAGAAGCTTAGAGTAATTAATACAAGAAAAACATTTATTTAAAGTTTTTATACTATTTGCTATTCAAGCAGTCTTGATATTAAAAATATTTAGAATGCCTAGGTTTTTAATACCTTTTTATAATCTAGAACAGCTAAGCAAGTTTTTAAGATGATGGGCACGATAAGCGTCCTACATTTTTTTTACACTGTAGCTGATCAAACATGAAAGAAAATTAATTCCATTTTTAATTTTCTTTGTGTTTTAATTTTTTTAAACACTACGCTAGTCTGTTAAATTTAAGTCTTTGTTTTTGATAGCTGAACTATCCCTTGTGAAATCAAAAAAAAATGAAATTGAAAAACCTCTGCATTTGTAGAAATGGCACTATAAAAACTAATCGCACTTGGAAATTTTCGAAAAATACAAAAACGATTAATAATATCTTTGAAACCGTGATATTTTCACTAATAAGGTCAAAATTTGTGGTAAGGGAGGCCATGATGAAGTCCATCTAACTAAAGTTACAGGTTTATCCATTGTTTTTGGGTTTTTGTATAACAACAATCATTTAATTAATAATTGAGCTAATTATAATCACGTTCGTACTTAGAGCATTCAAGCGTTCGTACGTAAACGTCAAACGAAAACGCTTAAGCAACAATTGGGATGATGACTGAATTCTAATTTTCACATCTCGACATAAAATATTAAAATAACGTAGAAAAAGATTTCACATGATTGTAGAAATTAGAATTAAAATCGGCTTAGAAATACATAAGATACAAGCATTTTAAGCTGTTAATTTTGAAGCGATTAGACAGAGAGATCCGACATCAACCGTGACGTCATCGTTGAGTACGGCCATATAAACTCCATGTAAAATGCCGTTTTGCTAGAAAGAGATGGAGAAAAATCTTTAATACCTTATATCTTGGTTGTTTTTATAGTTATTCGAAAACCGATTTTTTCTTTCTGTTTATTATATGAATGAGCTTGTATTAAAGCAAAAAAATTTTTTTAGTCATCTAGCCAATTGTTGCAGGGACAATTCAGAAATTCGTTTTTATGCCCTTTAGGAAACGACCACGTTAAAGATAATTACTGCTAATTAAATCTTACTAAAACACTAAAAAGTTATCGCAATATCATAATTGCGCGTTTAAGAAATATTTTTCAAAAAATTGGATAAAAATAGTAGGTGAAAAGTTACGTCGCAAAAAAGGTCGTTTATGTCGTCAAAAATATTGTTTTAGGGTTGAATCTAAACTGCACTATTATTTCATCATTAAACTGCACTATCTAAAGATCATTTTGATATATAATAACAATAATTTTGATAGATAATTTTGTATTTTATCAATAAACTACACACACGCGCAAGCGCCCACGGAGCGCTGTCACTCACACACCGAAACTAAAATGGCCAAGTTCACTTTTTTTCATCTAACCTTTAAAATGTGTAGCCATTTAAATTCTCAACATGGGAAAAAATCAAAACAATTTCAATATGAACACAGTGATGAAGTTTTAGTAGACCCCAAAATCAAATATAGAGTAGAGTTTTATTTTAGAATCCTAGATCAGACCATAACTTCTTTAAAGGATAGATTCGACGAGTTAAAAACATTTACCGACGTATTTGTAAGCCGGGTCCGCTGCGCCATGTTTTCGCGTTTATAAACACGAAAACATTGTTTAGTTAACCGATTAGGGGCGTGGTTTAACAGTTTTGTTAGAAAAATACGATAACATGTTTTCCGCGACGAATGGATAACATCCCCCGCGTTCGCCTGCGGGGAGGGGAAGCTAAGCATTTTTTGTTAGCGCTTACTAGAGGAACACGTATCGCTTGAAGTTTATAACAATTCTCTTTGGTTTATTTTTGAGTGAAATAAAGACAATATTTTGGTATTAATACAACTAATAAGAGAGAGACCGGTGGTGTGGGATGTTACATTAATAGATTATACCGAACCTATCATACATTTTTAGTTCTTGATAAATAATGACAAAAACATTTTAAAAACAGGCGCCATGTTGGGCTTACATGTTTTGTTAACATGTTTTGTTAAAAAATTGGTGCAGTGGACTGGCTGTTTTTCTTAACATGTTTTGCTAACATGTTTTGTTAACATGTTTTGTTAAAAAATTGGCGCTGCGGACCCGGCTTTAGCAATAACTTATTTAATTACTCCAATGATGAGTTAATTAAACATTGCAAAGATTTAAATCTGAAACATAAGATGATTCAAGTAGTGAATCTGACATTGACGGTATTGATTTATTTAATGAAATCATTGCATTAAAGTCGCATTTTGTAGAAAACCAGTCCAATGATCCACAAATTACAATATCTTTTTACCAATGACTTAATTTCAACATTTCCGAACACAGCAATAGCACTAAGAATATTACTTACACTGCCGGTTTCAGTTGCATCTGGCGAAAGATCCTTTTCAAAATTAAAAATAATCAAAAACTATTTAAAATCAACAATGCTCCAGGAAAGACTAAGTTCTTTAGCTATAGTTTCAATTGAACATACAATTTTAAACAATTTGGATACAAGAAAGATTATAGAAGATTTCGCAAATATAAAGGCAGGAAGAGTTAAATTTTTGTATATTAATATTTAAGTAAGTATATAGTTTTACACTTCAGTAAAAAAAAAAATAAGTACCTAATTAAAATAAATATTTTATCTTCGTTAAGTTGTTTTTCTTTTTTCCCACTATAATGAGACCAATATTAATTATCCTTTTTGACAAAACTCAGAGTAAATAGTCGTAGGGCGGCATAATCGGTATTGCACGCGGGCGATGAAACAGCTAGCGGCGGGCCTGTCAATACGTACTGCGTACATAGCTGCGTTCCCGAGCTGCGTTCAGAACCTACGCTCGAGTGCACTCAGAGTGCACTCTGACAGCAACCGACCCGTTCAGAGCCTCGGGGTAAAAAACGCTCTGACGGACGGTTAGTACACTCTGTGCCCGTTCAGAAGCTTCGAGTGATGCAACCAAACAACCAACTCGAGCGTAGGGTGAAAAACACTCTGACAGATTTTATGTCAAAGTCGATGTCAAAAATACGCTAATTATTTATTATTTTATTAAATAACACTACTTTGAACTCTTTTAAGTCTAACACAAGGGAAATATAGTGATTTTTATGTGTCGTAATTATTTTTAAGCAGAAAAATGGATATTGACTGTTAATTTCATAGTAAGGATTCGTAATATTTTGCCCTTTGCTTGATCTTGATCGGCAAGATACAAACTAAAAAAAAAGATAGCAACCGACCCGTTCTGAACCTCGGAGCGAGTGTGAAAATCACTCTCGGTTGCATTACTCTGACCCTCGGAACGCAACTCCGAACCGTATACAACCCTCTGCTCGGAATTTTCAAGAAGTACATAGAAGATTTAGTAATGTTGGCCTTGGATTAGCTCGAGAACATCGCGAACAAGCCGTTGTCATTGATACGTCGATTAAAGAAGCTGTGTTGAACGACGTCTTCGCTGATCCTACAACCAGTACTAGACGTCTTGCGGCACGTCATCGTATTTCCAAAACTGCAGTATGGCGCATTTTAAAAAAAGAAGGACTGCACCCTTTTCACTATCAGAGAGTGCAACACCTCAATGAAGATTTTGATAGGCAGCCAAGGTGCGTCATGTCCGCTTGGATTTTAAGAAAAATAAAGGACATCCCTGATATTCCCCAACGGATTTTGTGGACAGAGGAGCCGGCATAACAAATTGTATAAATTTGCACCAATGGCGTCACGAAAACCCGCACCTTAAGAGACCGTCTACATTTCAAGTGCAGTTTTCAATAAATGTGTGAGCGGCGTTAATTGACGACACATTCATTGGGCCGATTATTCTGCCAAGGACATTAAACGGCGAACGGTGTTTTTCCCTTTTAAGAGATGATCACCCCCTTATGTTAGAGGATGTGCCGCTGGCAAGAAGAAGACATATGTTTGTCCAAATGGACGGATGCCCTGCTCACTACGCCACGATTGTGCGAAATTTCCCGAATCCAACTAACCCAATCGCTGGATAGGTCGAGGACTTGTGGGATGGCCAGCACGCTCACCTGACATGACACGACTGGATTACTTAATATGGGGTGTGATAAAACAATGGGTGTACAGCACTACCGTTAATACGGAGGCCGAACTTCACGATCGCATTGTCCAATGTGCGGAAAATATCCAAAATGACCCCGACATGGTCCGCAGGGCTACGCAACAGATTTCCTTACGTGCAATGATGTACTTGCATCAGCGTGGTGGCCATTTTGAACATTTAATGCATTAATTTAATAAAAAGTGTTTTTTTTAGATTTTTTGTAATCAATACTTATTGTGATTTGTTTTTCTTGTTTTAATCAATTTCATTTACACTGAAAAAGCTTAGCTTAAGTTTAAAAAATGCTTAAATGTGTTTAACAAAATTCCAATTTAAGATAAGCTACCTCAGCGGTTGACAAAAAGGCAGCGGCGCGGGCGCCAGGGGACGGCGCGTTAGTAGGCCCCTCAATTAAAGCCTCGTAGCTAAGCATGTATTAAAGACAGAATGTTGATTTATTTTTTTTTGTTGAAAAAGTTAATAAGATCTGGATTAATAAAAGGTAATAAAAAGAAATTGTTATAGGGGGCATTATTTGGTAAAAATAAACATTTACTTACTCAAAATTTAACACTTTTATTTTCAAAATTAGTGAAAAAAAAATGTTTTTCTCCCTATAGACTGCTTTTATGTACTTTTTTTTTATTTACCATACAGTGTTAATCTTTTGACATCATTATTGTTTTTATTTCAACAAAATCCACGCAGTGGTTACAATGTTACAATTTTACAATCACAAAAGGTCGTAAAAAGAGAATAAAAAAATAAAAAATCAATATTAAATACATAATCTCTTTTTTTATTGATAAATTGTAGTCTAGTTTCACTCATTTTCGTTTGTGCACCTTATCCGGGGACACACTGTAAAAGTAAAAGTTACCCATATATTTTTATTATACACTGATTTTTTTTTATTCACCCTCGGTAGACGCTAGACAACTCATATCAATAAAAAAACATGTGGTAACATTTTTTCATTTTATCCGCCAATAACATTAAATTATAGACATTGTTCTTGTTTACTACAAGATAAGGTAAGATTATGAATGAATAAAGCATTTACTACTATGGGCTTAAGAAAATGAGGCAACATCGCATTATTCGAAAAGTAGGCCGGTGAAGAACTGCTCAATCGCGACTCGTGCAGTTCTTTTCCATAGTAAGTGATTAGCTGTCGGCACGTCAACACGCCGAAGTGCTCATTCAAGAGTTGTGGTAACAATACCCAGGAACGGCAGAAAAAAGACGGGATTTCATATTTTGCGTGAGTAAACTCATTACACATCTTATCATGTATTCAAATATTCGATTTATACGTAAAAACCAATCAGAAACAATTATTTTAATAAAAAACATGTCGCTTCGCGTCAGATTCAGTACATCACAATCGTCTCGCTCGCACGGGCGTCGTATCACGATGTGTTGTCTCATACATGCGTTGGAGCGACAACGCGATAAGCAATTTCGAGCATTATGTTTGAGAGTATAAAGTTGATATTTTCTTGTAGCAATTAATCATACGTCAATTTTAAAATGTTTGTTCTGTGGCAAGGTATGAAATGATGTAACTTTCCACGGTTGTACTTAAAATAGTTGCCGTAATAAAACAGAATAAGGTTGAATTTCGATAAATACGGTACTTTTTTAAGGTAATTTTAATTCGGGCGTGCAAATTCAACTCTATATCAGCAAGTACAAACGTATAGTCAATTAGGTGACAGATTTCAAGCGCGTTTTTGTATGAACTGGGGCCTTACCATCATCGCTTATAGCAAGGTTAAAACAATATTGAAACAGAGACACCGCTCTTGCTGCGTATAGCGCCATCCCGCTCTCAGCGCGGTTTTAATCTTGTTTTGGGCGATCATGGTTGGGGGGCTGCTCTATCTACGTTTGGGTAGTAAATCAATGGTTGTATAAGAGTTATTATTGCACAAGTCTAGTGCTTGTAGTGTCTGGTGACTAGACACTATAATAGCGAAAGACAGAGATAGTCGCCGCTGGCGCCGATCACCGGCGGCGGTGTTTTGTTGCTTGCTGTCGCTTGTCGGAGTTGTCGGCACGGGCCGCCGCCGACCGGATTTAGTTTGCGACCCCAGCGCGCGTAAACGTAAGCAGCGATTAGACTTCACGATCCATCGGGTGTTAGGGCGTCGCATCGGGAGCTAGGGCAGTTAGAGCGTTCTGATCACACTGCACTAGATCGCCTCCCTAACTCAGTAGGCAACCGAACGTGGTGTTGGAAGGATGGCTCCTGCACTCTCCAAATATAAAAAAAATGGTATCGCCTTTGCCGCAACTGCGGGTGTAAATGTGAAAAAAATAAAATAAAAAAGAGAATCACTGTGTGCTTTTATGAAACTACGATGCAAGTGACACTTTTTTTCGGATGGTAGGCATTTAACTGAAAATTATTCGATTAAAAAATCGCGTTTTTTATCTTAACTTAAATCTTTTTTTTTTCTGAAGTCAAAATTATAAATTATTAACAAGCAACTAATAAAAAATAATAATAAAACAACAAATTATTGAAAGAAACAAAAAAAAACAAATTTATGAAAAAAAAACGCTCTACACCAGGATCGAACCCTTGCCACACAGATTTAAAGTCGAAGATGCATAGACCAATCCAGCCCCCGTAGCACGTCCACCAAAACACGATATGATAAAGCGATTTATCGCGGTGAACTGTCAAAATACGACGAAACCCTATTGTATTTTGACAGTTCACCGCGATAAACCGCTTTATCATATCGTGTTTCGGTGGACGTGCTAGGGGGGCAGCCTCCCTAGCACGTCCACCAAAACACGATATGGTAAAGCGGTTTATCGCGTTGAACTGTCAAAATACAATAGAGTTTCATCGTATTTTGACAGTTCACCGCGATATATCGCTTTATCATATCGTGTTTTGGTGGACGTGCTACGGGGGCTGACCTATATGAATCTCATGTTTTTGTCTAATGCGATAGATAGATAAAAAAATTTGAGGCGATGTACTCGTAAATAAACAAAAATTAATTATAAATTAATATAAGAGCGTCGGTGGCGCAGTGGACTCGGCACTTGCCTTCCAATCGGGGGGTCGGGGTTCGAGACCCGCCATGTACCAATGTGTTTTTCGTTTCGAATTTCATATGTACATTTGTCTGACGCTCCTACGGTGAAGGAAAACATCGTGAGGCAACCTGCATACATCTGCGAAGAAATTCAATGATGTATGTGAAGTCGACCAATCCGCACTGGGCCAGCGTGGTTGACTAAGGCCTAATCACCCTAATATAGGGTAGGCTCGAGCCCCTCGGTGGGGACGTATATGGGCTGTGATGATGATGATGAATTATAATAAAATAAAACTGTGCAATATGAACATTTTATATTCATTTGAGCCAGAAGATTTCAAAACTTACATCTTTACACGTACATGTAAGCAATAAATAAATAAATAAATAAAAAATTGTTTACGAATAAATTCTGCACAATTTGGTCATCTTTTAAATTTTAAATTAAGTGACACTATAATTATATTTAGAGAAAGTGTAAGTGCTAAACAACGATTAGCAGTGACGCTAAATTTTTTTGCGACAAGAAATAAATTTGGTATAGCTTTATACATGTCCAGAACATTCATTAAACCAGATTTTTCTTTTTTGGACGACATTTTCTTTGCACACGAGGCCAATTTCGCTTCCGATACACAGCAACAATCCGCTCACATCAAGCGCTGTGCGGCGACTGAGCGCCCTAACAGCGATTACATCTCCCGATTTACGCCCTAACTAGGGAGTTAGGGCGATCGGGCAACCACGATCGCACGATATCGGGACCCTAACTCCCTAACAGCGATTAGACCACACTAGCTAGGGCCCTAAAGCAGCGATTAGACTTCACGATCCATCGGGTGTTAGGGCGTCGCATCGGGAGCTAGGGCAGTTAGAGCGTTCTGATCACACTGCACTAGATCGCCTCCCTAACTCAGTAGGCAACCGAACGTGGTGTTGGAAGGATGGCTCCTGCACTCTCCAAATATAAAAAAAATGGTATCGCCTTTGCCGCAACTGCGGGTGTAAATGTGAAAAAAATAAAATAAAAAAGAGAATCACTGTGTGCTTTTATGAAACTACGATGCAAGTGACACTTTTTTTCGGATGGTAGGCATTTAACTGAAAATTATTCGATTAAAAAATCGCGTTTTTAATCTTAACTTAAATCTTTTTTTTTTCTGAAGACAAAATTATAAATAATTAACAAGCAACTAATAAAAAATAATAATAAAACAACAAATTATTGAAAGAAACAAAAAAAAAACAAATTTATGAAAAAGAAACGCTCTACACCAGGATCGAACCACTGCCACACAGATTTAAAGTCGAAGATGCATAGACCAATCCAGCCTCGGCAACGGTTTATCGCGTTGAACTGTCAAAATACAATAGAGTTTCATCGTATTTTGACAGTTCACCGCGATATATCGCTTTATCATATCGTGTTTTGGTGGACGTGCTACGGGGGCTGACCTATATGAATCTCATGTTTTTGTCTAATGCGATAGATAGATAAAAAAAATTGAGGCGATGTACTCGTAAATAAACAAAAATTAATTATAATAAAATAAAACTGTGCAATATGAACATTTTATATTCATTTGAGCCAGAAGATTTCAAAAATTGTTTACGAATAAATTCTGCACAATTTGATCATCTTTTAAATTTTAAATTAAATGACACTATAATTATATTCAGAAACATGATACATTATTTAGAGAAAGTGTAAATGCTAAACAACGATTAGCAGTGACGCTAAAATTTTTTGCGACAAGAAATAAATTTGGTATAGCTTTATACATGTCCAGAACATTCATTAAACCAGATTTTTCTTTTTTGGACGACATTTTCTTTGCACTCGAGGCCAATTTCGCTTTCGATACACAGCAACAATCCGCTCACATCAAGCGCTGTGCGGCGACTGAGCGCCCTAACAGCGATTACATCTCCCGATTTACGCCCTAACTAGTGAGTTAGGGCGATCGGGCAACCATGATCGCACGATATCGGGACCCTAACTCCCTAACAGCGATTAGACCACACTAGCTAGGGCCCTAACTCCCGATGGATCGTGAAGTCTAATCGCTGCATAACACCCGATGGATCGTGAAGTCTAATCGCTGCTGTATCGCGATGTCGCGCCCGAGCCTGACGCGCGGCAATCGGGCGCATTCGGTATTTTAGTTTCAAAGTTAACACATCTCGCGAATACACAGACCTTACTCCGGTAGACCGTAGACTTTTACTTGTGGAGTGAAATTAAGTGTTTGGTGTTCGCATGTGAAACCACAAACGTAAGAACACTAACCAAAGTGATGTGCTGTTGTGGTCATGTATCTCAAACAGAACAGTTTTAAACGTGCACGACTATGTATGAGTCTGAGGACTTCCTTTAGATTTAGAACTCTTTTGTTATAAGAACTAAAGTTGATTTAAATTGTTTCTTAGATAGGTAGGTATTTAAAGTTGATTCCAATTTTTTAACTACGCCAATACAACCTACCATAACCATAATACCTACCTAGTACTGTTTGTTTTCTTTAAAAACTTTGTTTTGCCAGTCCTAAGCCTAGCCTAGGAAGGTGAAATTGTTATCTACTCAGTGATGACTGTGAATTGGCGACGTTGCCAGTTCGCGTTCATTCAATGTTTTGCCGACAACTTCACTCAGTGTTCATATCAGTGCAGTATTTTTTGGATATTTTAGATAATAAATATCTAATTAAATAGGTGAGTAAATTTTATTATTAATGGTTAAATAATTCTTCTACACCAGCCCCCCTAGCACGTCCACCAAAACACGATATGATAAAGATATGATAAAGCAGTTTATCGCGGTGAACTGTCAAAATACAATAGGATTTCGTCGTATTTTGACAGTTCACCATGATAGATTGCTTTATCATATCGTGTTTTGATGGACGTGCTAGGGGGGCTGGGTAATAAAAAAATAACTAATGTAATAAAAAATAATGGCTTTTGCAATTTTTCCTTTATCCGTGCTATAACATGTTACTTCGTACCAATTTTCAAGATTCTGATTTCACGGGAAGTACCCTGTATCTTTTGATTGCGTTAGCGAGTTTGATTTTTTCACAGCTCTAAGGAATAGTAGACCTGAGTATTTGATATAAATAGATTAGCTTGATCGCGTCCACGCGATCCTTAGAAAAAGTGTCTTGACAGACAGACAGACGGACGGACGGACAACAAAGTGATCCTATAAGGGTTCCGTTTTTTCCTTTCAAGGTACGGAACCCTCAAAATGCATGTTTTAATTTAATGTAGATAAACATACCTTTTTCCTCATAAATTGCTATTTCCTTTTTTAAGACAGACAGGTCAGGAAACATTTTCTTTATTACAGGATTGTCAAGGACATCATGATCTTCGATATCTATATCGTCCTCCATTACTGTAGTAAAAACTAACAACACTTCTGTCTGTAGTATATATTGCCCTTAAAAATAAATTTAAGACTAGTCTAATGTTTATCCTAGGAATAAAAAGTAAATGTTTACAACAGTGCTTACCCGTGGTGCTACTATTGGTTCTACTGGTAGTAGTACAGGTAATTTTTTTACCTGTGGTACTACTAATGTGTCCGGTAGTACTAGGGGTAATTTATTTTGCCCCTGGTACTTATTATTTATGAAATTTTGTCTTCAATCACCAGTTCCAATGTTTTTCTCTATTTATAAACTGCATTTGTATGATCCATTGTCAATGGTGATATGGGTAGTACCACGGATACAACCAGAGTTCTTCCATTGATTTTTACACTTTAAATGAACAAAAAACAATTCATATGATATTGATGTTTGTGTTGATTTCTGAGTTTCAAAACGAAATACTTCCACTGCAATTTTGCCAAAAAACTTAAATAATAATTACTTGAATCACTTGGATGTTCCTATCACTGGCAAAGATAAGGCAAATATGCTTCAAATGTTTTTTTTACATTTTGTTTGATATAAGGCATATGTGATGTTGTAATAAATATCTGTGCGATCAGTTTTCATCGATAAAACTAACTTAGACCGTCTAATTACAAAACATGGACTAAAGATAGTCCTGGTTTAAACCAGGACTTAGTTGACGCTGTCTCTATCTATCTATATTGACACAAGTGAAAGCGCATTACGTTTAAACCAAGACTAACTTTAGACCAGGTTTAAACCAGGTTTTGTAATAAGGCCGATAATGTTTAATATTCCAATTCTACAATTCCTTCGAAAATTAGGGTCAAAATTTGTGTTTACTTAAAGGTTGCCATTTAGATGTGCGCCTTTGAGACGTTTGTTGCCGCTGGCTATACCTAGATTTAGAATAGATTAGTCATAAAAATATTAACACCCAATAATAATCCAGTAATGAGAACGGAAATGGTAGGTATTTTAATAATTACAAAAAAACAGCTATATATGCGATAGTGATTGATTTGTCTTATACAGCTATTTTGAATTAATGTGTTTTATTGTGCTCACCAATATGATAAAGCGAAAATATCACTTATATTAGACTGAAAAACAAGTGTTAAAATTCAGTAGAATAAAAAAAACTGAAAAGTCTCAAATTAGGACAATTCAATGCGCGTTCGGATAGCATCTTGATAGCATGAAAGCATCGAGATGTCAACAATAACTGTTATAGAGCATTCATACGGGAGACGGCAAGGCTGGGCGAACCCCTCTGCCAATTTACGCTGACCATATGACCATACACGTTATGGCGCCTCTTCACAATGGCCCATGATGGCCAAGTATACACAATCACGATTGTGTAGAGGGCATGATTATCTATGATCGGCCATCATCGCCGGTAATTGTGAGCAATCGGCGAATTGTCGGTACATCAAAGGAATTATGGCCCATGATGGCATACGCGTCCACACAATCGCCGATTACTCAGTACGTATTTGTCTCGAGTACAGTGTAGACTTCTCGGTAAATAAATTTTACTCATATGATGTTTTTTTTTTCACGCACATTAAGTAGATGATTATAAGAGCTAAGTAAAAAAATGCCGCTGCCGCGATAATCTCTTCGATGTCCATTTTTAACAGACTTCAAAAAAGGAGGATTCTCATTTTGATGCTTATGTTTTTTTTTGTGTGTATGTTACGCGATTACGCTTACGATTAATTTTTGTAATTGTGGACCGATTTTCAAATTTATTTTTGTATTCGATAGAGTATAGTGTCATTTAAGAAGCAGCTAAAAGCTCATCTGCTCTCGAATTTGTCATAGTGATATATATATACCTGTGTGTGTGTGTGTGTTTGTGTATGTTACTTATAATAGTAGTAAGGTAAATTTATAAATGTACACCTCGTCCCGCATCTACTTAATTTTCACTTCCGCTATGGTTGGCTGGAAGAGATCTCTTCAAGAGATAAGCTCGCCCTTGTACATGTTTGTTGTATAATATGTTTCTATCTGAAAAATGTGTGTACAATAAAGAATATAATATACTCCAAGGGTAGTCCCATGGTCACCAAAGTTAGGATCTGATGATGGGATCCCATGAAAATCGAGGAAAACCCTTAAATTTTAAGGTTTGTCCAACGTGTTTTGTGTGTATGTTACGCGATTACTCCGCCAATTGTGGACCGATTTTCATTTTTTTTGTATTTGATAGAGAATACTCCTGGGGTGGTTCCAAGGTTACCAAAATCAGGATCTGATGATGGGATCCCAAGAAAATCGAGGAAAACGCTAATTTACTTAAAATTAGCGTTTTTATCGATTTTTTAAATTAGGGTTTCTTTCACAAATAAGATTGCATTCACTAAAAAATAAAAAATATTTTACAAAAAATAAAAACCGACTTCAAAAACACTGAAAAGTTAAAAATAATATAAGAATAGGTACGTACAAACAACATCACACTTCTATATTGAAGTCGGTGACAAATTTTAAGACTTTCGAGGAGATCATCGTTTGGCACCGACTTCAATATAGAAGTGTGATCTTGTTTGTACCTATTCTTATATTATTTTTAACTTTTCAGTGTTTTTGAAGTCGGTTTTTAGTTTTTGTAAAATATTTTTCATAGACGTCTTATCATAACAATAAACAGTTAGTAAATGAATGTTCACGATTGTGTGGAGAGTTGCCCGATCATGGCGGCAATGATGGACGATCATTTGATGGGCCATCATGGGCCATTGTGAAGAGGCGCCTTTATATAAAACTAGTTGACGCGCGGCCGCTGCCATTTGGTGCAGAGAGTACTTTGGTGTCGTTTTCGTGTCGCACTAAGAGCTCCAAAAAAATGGTTAATTGTGCAGTTTCCTCTTGCAAAAGGTGATCCAGCTACTCAAATCTTCGAGATTATGGCGTTTCCTATCACATTTAAGTATAAAATATACATTACCATGTTTCATTTGTTTACAATTTTGAAGTATTTTTTATGCCGTTACGATAGAAAAATACAATGGTACGATGGTAGCTCAACACAATACACGGGCATTATATTATCTGTGACACGGGCATTATTGCTTAGTGCTGGGACAACGTGAGTGAATGATGCTGATTCATATTTTTATTTATCATTCATTCACTCCGGAGTTTGTTTAACCAGATATAATATTAAAATAGAAATTCACGTGTAATATAATATAACAAAAAAATATCAAGAAAATATTATATTATTACCTATTATATTGCTCAACTTTGCTTTGTAGTTTAAAAAATCCTTTTCTATACAATATAATTTTTCTCTTTATTTAATGGCCGTACACCTCATGGTTAAGTCGGCCATACAATATACATACTTACTCTAAACAATTTTTCGACTGCATCTCACTTGATTTTAAGCCTATTAAATAATCTATATTGGTATTTTACAAAATGCAATGTAAGTTTACTCCAGATAGAAAAATGTCAATAACGTCCTCTAAATTTTATGTTGTAGTTGAGGTCATAAGTACAAAAAAATATTTATTGTTTTGTACTTTTAGTTTTTTGTTTAAAAGGCTGAAAAGATGCAAAATGTTCATAAACTTTCAAGTATATTTTATTCAACTGTACTTCTATTTAATTTTACACGTTGACTGCCAGACAGCATACAAAATAGAAAAACTATTGTTTGCGATCACCGTTAACCGCGTTTTCGTTTCGTTTCCGCGTTGCATTGCGATTTCATGCCACCTGCTTTATGCAGCAAGTTGTTGGGGACATCAGTAAAGAGCACAAAGCAAGTGATTGTCGTCATCGTCGTCGTCAGAGAAAATTTTAATAATGCAACATCATTATTAAAATCACACAATAAATCTTTTTCTTCTTATTTTAGTGGCTTTGAAGTTTGTACAGGCAATGTAAACAAAAACACTTTCAACGTCACGTTATGACAAATGAATAACATATAACATGTCTTACTATATGTAAATAAAAACTTTCAAAGCAGTAATCATCTAATAAGCTAAAATGGTAGAATTAACGCCACATACGTGTAGCAAGGAATTTTATGTTTACTTTAACTCACATTTTTTGGTGCAACTTAAAGGAAAATGCCCGATATCGTCCCAAGCGTTATAACACGTTGGGCCCTATCACAAATGAAAGAATTTCTAAAATACTAATTTTGTTTGTATGGCAGTAAGTTGCTACCTCGTGCTTTTTACTTGCACGAGATAGCAAATTTCTACCATACGAGCAAAGGTAAACGAAAAAGTGCCTACCTATTAAACATGTTTATAACTATGTAGGTAGATATTTAATAAAATCAGAAATTAGTTTCTGGTAGTAACAATTCTCACTTAAAACATCTAAGACATTCCCGGTGTCCCCCCACCCTCCCACTGCACCCCGCGCTAACTTGTTTCGACGGGTTCAGATAGAAGCGTGGCGCAAGTCAAGTCACACTGGTCATTGTTTTGATCGCACTCCGGAGTTACTGACTGTTATTTGTTTACTGACTTTTCATGGTACCTTTATTTTACTTTGACCATGACTAATTACTTGATGTATTTTAATGTAAATAAACCAGTTACATTTATCATAGTGTGTGGTATTCTTAATGATTAAACGAACTTACCTATACGTGAAGTTCAATCATAATTATACGAAGGCTTCGTCCGAAGGGATTAGCAAATAATACTTGTAGTAACGCCTAGTGATACGCCAGTCACGCACTTTATTTGAGGGTATAAATAAAATTTAAAATGAGTCTCACGTCAACAAGGTGGGCGACCTATCCGCTCGCTTCATTTAGTTTAGAGTAGCCGCATCCGGAATATTTCACACAAAAAGGGGACCTGTAGTTGGGAGGGAGGGTTGCTAATCCCTTCGGACGAAGCCTTCGTATAATTATGATTGAATTTCACGTACAGGTAAGTTCGTTTAATCATTAATTATACTCGGCTTCGTCCTCGGGATTAGCAAATAATACTTGTAGACTTTTAGAGATAATAGTGTGAAATATTTTGTTTATTCCTGAATTTTCATTAATTTATGTTAATAAGAATAAACATCAATCATCATTTGAATTACTCGTATTATTAACAATTGTTCTGGCAAAATAATTATTTCCATTAGTATTGACATTACTTATGGTTCTATTATAGAATCGATAGAATGTGCTTGAAGAGCCGCTCCATCCAGCGGTTCGTCTTATTTGATCTAGGCCGACACCTAAGTGATGAGCCGCGGATGTAGCGGCGTGCTGTGCGCGGTAAATATGTTTAGATCAAAAACGCTATCGCGCAGTGTGTCCTTTATTAACTGACTTAAGGTTTGGGAACCGACAGCATTATAAGGCTTTTTAGCACTTATGAAGAGAAGGAAAGATTTCAATATTTTTAATATTAATCTAGGACAAGGTTTGTACTTTGTGTGCTGTCAACAGCGCAATGAGAGTGATGAGTTTTTTCGAAAGTTTTTCAAAAGACAATGTTTCATTGGCGTAAAATTGGCTGACATAATTAATAACTATTGAAGTATCCCACATATTTGGGCAAGGGAGGGCGTAACCGAAATATTCCTTTAAAATATCTTTTTACTCTGTCATTTTCTCGTAAATTATTTTCTCCTAAGCAGGGCGAGCGCGGATCTATAGGAGTTAAGCGTGCCATCTTGAGTTCCCTCTTCATAATAGTTTGTTTAAATAAATTATTTGTGGAATTGAAGGATTATACAAGTCACAATTATTGTCGTTACAGTAATTGAACCAGCGCCGTAAATAAACATTATATTGTTTAAAGGAACTTTGGGATATAGATGCTAATATCGGCGGTACACTCCACGCCGTCCGCATAAGTTCCCCGCTATACCATGACAGAGAACGGGGTGAAAGCATAAAAATTAAAATCGGCCCAGGAAATGCATCTATGCCAGGAGACATAATCAGTGCATTTAGTATTTATTTGACTAGCGAATAAGTCTACTTGAGGTGCCCCATACGATGAGACAATTTCCTGATATGCCCAGTCCGCTAACTCCATTTTTTTTAATACGTCGCCCTACACCAGGATTTTCTCCTGTGTCGTGGGTGCAGTTACAAAAATAGAATATCACATGCACATACGCCCAGACCGGAACAAATTTCTGTAGGCCATAAAACATTTGTCCCGTACGGGAATCGAACCCGCGACCCGTTGCGCAGTAGATGATCACTCGACCTTTGCGCTAAACGTGTCGTCGATTCTATGTCAGGATGTACCCGCCTTGATTCGGCATCTGCCGTTATATTATCTGATGAGCTAATGTAATAAGTCATAACATACAAATTGCGACATTCACACCACTGCCATAGTTGACGAGTGATGTCAGTGAAGTGGGGGAACTGAATACCCCCCATTGTATCGATGTAAGAGATTACTGTAGTGTTGTCGATGCGGAGAAATTTGACAACTACTTACATTTTTGGCGAACACTCTTAATCTTAGAAAACCAGCTGGAATTTCTAGGTAGTTAATGTGTTGTGTTCTCTCCTGAATGCTCCACAACCCGCTAACCTTCTCTTTGCCACGTACAGCCCCGTATTTGAGGCGTCTGAGAAAATTTCCAGATCATGTGTATCATGTTTGATTTTACAAAACGGTATTTGTATTGCGTCATTCCTAGGGATATTTATAAATTTATCATAATTATCATTAATTATGATTTTAAGTTTAATTACTTAATGCGCTCGAATATTTTAGTATAAGGCTAGCTGTATTCTACAGCCGGGCAAACTGCGACTAGTAATTCGACCATTTTTTAAATTTCTGATTTGTGATCTGGAAATTTTTAGTCTAGATTAGAACGAAACCTTAAAAATGTACATATATTACTAGGTATCATTAAACTTTTGTCCTCGTCAATTAAAATCAAAGAGAGGTAATTAATTTTTTGGTTTGTATAGTATTATACAAACAACTATCGTAAGAGTGTCCCGTTAGCCAATAATTATCTAAATAATTTGTTGATTTTAGGTCCGCAGAATCGGACAATTGGTTTCATTGCCTTGATGGTGCAGTACTCAAGCCAAATAGTTCTTGTTCAATTTGAAATCTTAAATATTTTCTTGAATTAGGGTCAATACTTATTAAATAAAAGGCATCTTTTAAATCTATTTTTGTCATGAAACAATTTTTTGTTATACATTTTAGCACTGAGCGTAAATTTTCAATTTTTAAATGATCTGCTTTTGAAATGATGATGAAACGATGTTTACCATTTGGCTTAGGTCACAGAATATACTTGATAAAAATTGCCCTTCAGTAGGTTGGCATTTTGAAATAGCACCATTAGCTAAGAAGTTATGAATAGCTTAATTGAAATCATCTCTTTCTGTGACTAAATAATGTTTCACCTTTGGAATAGGTAATTGGTTACCGGGACTAGTGAATGGGATTTCGTATCCCTTGATGCAGGATATAATTTCTGCATTCTTAGTTATAAGAGGCCATTGGTCATAAAATGAGGCCTGCATATTTTACTGGATTTTGCAGCGATCGCGTGGCGGCGGGCGGCTGCTGCGAGTGTCTTGATGAGCTCGATGGCCGACCTCTACTGGCAGCGGGCTCCTTCGTCTTCGGACGATTTGGCTGCTTCTGAGTAGGATAAGGGTCCTTCCAGTTTAATTATTCCTGGAGGTGCTAGGCGTCGGTGCAGGCGCCTTTTTTTTTTGTTTGTGGCTTATGCAATGAAGTTTTTAACTCTGCACCCTATTTATTTATCGCCTTTGCAGTCTTAATAATTTCTGACAGGTTTCGCCTAATGAATGAATAAAAAATGGTTAAGTCTTTTGAAGCTGGTCTTTCATGTCCTTTTTAAGGGAAGACAGAATAAAATTCCGTCGTATGACTGAATCCGGTACTGTAAGTCACAGAGAATACGTTCTGTGTCCATCAACATTTTTATTAATTCTGGGTCACTGTTATTTTTCGAGGTCAGCGAATTAATAGCTTGGTTCAAGCATGAAATAGCCGTAGAAACTTGTTTTTGCCTAATTTCGATATTTTTATAACGTTAAGCGTTTATATCGGAGATAGCCACCTTAATTTCGGCATTCAGTACCTACGGGAGCATTAATTAGTTTGCAGTTGCTCGGCGAAAGGTATTTCACATTAATGTGTGTTCCAACTTAACTGCAAAGTCTTTGTGAATGTCGTCACTTGCTCAGGCGCGCCGGCGGCGGCGGTGGTGGCGGTGGTGGCGACCACCACGGGGGTGACCGTCATGACGGCACAGAAGATATAAACAGCGGACTCGCACTGAGCGTAGCCACTTCGGCGGGTTCTGGGTCGAGGTCGACCTGCATCTCCGAACGTGGCTCAGAACCAATAATCCCATCGAGCAGTAGGCCAATTATAAATCTTTCATCGTATGACATGGCATAATAAATCATGAAATGCTTCATTTCGTATTACCGATCTCCAATGATATCTTTACTATGGCATAATTTCGATGATATCAATATCATATAACGAACGAATGATCAAAAATCTGACCGAAAATCATAATTTTCGCTTTGCACTATGATATCATATGATATCATTTGAAAACCGTGAGATCGTAATAGGCCTGCAGGTTTAAAACGTTGTTATTACGTTCTTGTTCTGAAAACCACCGATATCTCCATTAGTCATGAAACAGACCAAAGTACTGTTCGCGAGACTAATTTATAGGGTAGTACAGCTCCAAAGAGAAGTACGCAAACCCGGATAGGTTATCATTACCATAGGGTAGTACAGCTCCAAAGAGAAGTACGCAAACCCGGATATGTAACCATTGCCACTATGAATACACCGATATCTCCATTAATCATGAAACAGACCAAAGTACTGTTCGCGAGACTAATTTATAGGGTAGTACAGCTCCAAAGAGAAGTACGCAAACCCGGATAGGTTACCATTACCATAAGGTAGTACAGCTCCAAAGAGAAGTACGCAAACCAGGATAGGTAACCATTACCACTATGTATATACTGTATTTATTCTTTAGTATATAATCATAAAAATTAGGTGCATGTTACGATTGGATAATTATTATTACTGCTAATCAGTTAAGGAACAATAATAAAATACTGTTCGCAAAATTATTATTGGGTAGTGCAACTCCAAAGAGAGGTACGCAAGCCTAGTTTAGTGAATAATCACTGTAGCAATAACTATTATTTAGTAAACTTTCTTCTTAGAGATATAGTGTCATAAAAATTAATACAAAGGGGTATAAATAAGCCCACAGGTAGGTATGAAATAAATCTTATTTAACAGTTTTCGTAAAACTATTTCATTGGATTATAAAACTTCATTTCAGAGGAAACCAGTAAAAAATAAAAACGTGACAAATTTACCATTATAGGTATAATTCGTCATTAACTAATTAAGTTTCTCTAGTACTTATGAGAATATAACAAGATGGCTGACTTATCATACTTCTGCCCGTTATCAAACGAGCATTGTACGGGCAGCAAATAGAAAATTACATTTTCGGCCATAGTCACTAATAAATGCACTTATTCACACAATGACTAACCTTGAGACTCCGAGCGGGAACGCCTGTCGGGCAAGCTGGAAGGACTCCGTGTACGGCATCTTCGTAACACTTCGAGTTTTTTAAACTTACACAATTCTGAGAATACACAAACTGTGGGTCCTTCGAAAAAAAATTCGAATTTCGAACATTTTTACGAATGTGAACTTTTTTCGAATGCATGAGAATCGTGTCCCAGATTTTAAGACGCGAGAGTGTGATCGTGGCGAGCACTAAAAAGCGAATGAAGCGAGCGGATAGGTCGCCCACCTTGTTGACGTGAGACTCATTTTAAATTTTATTTATACCCTCAAATAAAGTGCGTGACTGGCGTATCACTAGGCGTTACTACAAGTATTATTTGCTAATCCCGAGGACGAAGCCGAGTATAATACTAGTCAAGCCCTTTCATTTGATACACATATTAAGAGAGTTGTGAAAAAATACGTAATCCACCATTTTGTGGCGGCGGCCATCTTGGATCGATAGTCATCAAACATAGCATCCCCGAGAGCTGATAAAAATTATGATTACGCATCGGAGCGCTTACTGTCTTTTGTCTTTCTTTAACTGAAAAAATAATATTGTCATATTTTCATAGTGTGTGTTCGTAAACATTTTCGTAGTGTGCGTGCGTGTTTACCTCGCCTCCCGCGAAAAGTGGCAGAAAAATTTATACTGCGATTTGTTGCGTACCGCATCCATAAGTTAAATGATCTAAGGTTATATATGACAAAATTGACAAAAAGGAGCGTTCGGTTAGAAGAAATGTGAACAAAAGTTGCATTTCTACCTGCTGTTTACGTCAACCGTTCGGATAGCTGAAAAAATGACAAAAATGGCATTGTGAACTGCCAATTTCGCCCCAGCTCTCGAAAGGCGCGTTCGGAAAGCATCACGATGTCAAAAATAACTGTTAAAAACATAGATATAGAATGGAATAGATGGGCTATAAAAGCCGTCAAACATGAGGAAAAGAGATAAACTTATACACATTGCCAAAGGAAAGAAGAAGACGGCATCTTTTTTTTTGTCTTTGTCACCGTATATAGGTGAAACTGGTAGTGGGGATTGTTTATCACCAGCGTCTGGTGCTAAACAAATACGTGGATGAAATTTGTTGTGTGAAATATAGCTCACTGTGCAATTATTTAACAGTTTAATTAGTGTAATTGTGAACTATTTGAACATTTAAATCTTGGTGCACTGCTCCGCTTTAGGTTGTAATAGTTATAGTGCTAGAAAACAGGAAAATATAACCTTTACAGGTAAGACCTAAATTGTGTCAATATTAAGCGCCAAAACTATTTTTTAAATTATAAATACAACTTATATTGCAATATTTTATCCTTCTACTATGGTTCTCAATCATATTATGGGATTAAACATGAAATTTCAAACTAATTATAAGGTTACTATTAACCTAATAAGTTAAGAATGTCGCCATTCAATAAGGTCACCTATACAACCAACGCGTATAACATTTTGCCGGGTTATAATGATACCAGTCGCTACGACAATTTTTCCTTGATTCGTAGGTAATTTGTTACGTTAAAGGGAACTCACATATTAGTTTCTGTGTTACATTAATATTGACATATTTAAGTATAAAATTTTGAGCATTTTAGATAACAAAGGTAATTCTTTTGAAGTGAAACTTTCTATTTGCTTGTTTGTCTGTATTTAACAGATTTCCTTCGGAGATAATTACTCGAAACAGTTGGGTTAAAGCTACTGGTCGATTGAATTGGCAGCCAACCAAGCATACCCGAATGTGTTCTAAGCATTTTGAATAACAGTGGATTCAGAAAAACAAAAAAGGCACTTTTCTTGGGAGTGGTGCTATTCCTAACTTTTTTTACAGGTCAGTAACTTATACATATTATATCTACAAAGTAAATACCCTATCAAGCCGAAACCTATATTTATTTTTCACAGACCCAACTATTTGTATAAGGGATTTCAAAATTAATTTTACAGTTTTGGATTAATGACACCAAATTTTTTATAAGAGTATGTTAACATGGGTAGGTACCACATTCTTTTCTACTATTTTGAAATGGCCAAAAATATTATTAATGGTTTGATTTTGGACATTTCCTATTTATATAACAAGTCTGACCATTAGTACAGATAC
Source organism: Schoenobius gigantellus (assembly GCA_963935595.1). Lineage (NCBI taxonomy): Eukaryota > Metazoa > Arthropoda > Insecta > Lepidoptera > Crambidae > Schoenobius > Schoenobius gigantellus. Next base: position 22,137,924 of record OZ012544.1, on the reverse strand, counting down.
AGTTTACAAATTTCTTAATTATTATTTTTAATGTTGTAAAATTAGCACCTGCTTTTATTTTTAACCTGTATACATATTGTTTCAGGACGCATCGTTGTTGGGTTTCGGTTCAAATTTGAATACGCCCCGAAAGAGAAAAATGCGGCTTCAAATGCTGCGTTTGAAACAATCATCGAGGACATCAAGTAAAAAACTACGGGCAGTGCGTGAATCGCTTAGACGATTGGGAAAAAAAGTAGCCAAACTTGAAAATGTGTTAAGTGATTTGAAATGTAAGTTAATGATGCAAAATGAGCGGTTGGACATTTTAGATACTGTAGGAGAAACCAATAGAGATTTTCTGAAAATATTATTAAGTACATACATTCCCTTTTACACCAATGCTTAGAAAAATTGTTAAATAAATTTTTTTACTGAAGAGTTTACGCATAATCACTACCCGCTTTTGATGAAATGTATTTGTAAAAAATATTTAAATACGCGAATTCATTGCTAATACGCTGTATTCGATGACAATAACGGAGTTATTGAAATCTAATTTTAGAAAATGTTTATTTAAAATTTTATATTTATACATTTTCTAAATCTTCACATATATTTAGTAAATGTATAAATATTGGATTTTAAATAAATTGCAGAGATAAAGAAAAAACAATGATATTGCCCGCTGTATTCTTAATCGAGCGTCGATCTTCGCAAGGTACCTAGCTGGCAAAAGCTGGAAGTGAGTGGTCGCGGATCGTACTCAGTGGCGAGCACTTGGAGAGGCCTATGTCCAGCAGTGGACGCGTGTGGGCTGATGATGATTCCTAATATTTTTTCTTATATTTGTAAAGATGTTTACATAATAGCTTAAATAATTAAGTAAAATGTTTTAAAACTAAATATACTCGAGTAAATCCGAAAAGTGTAGTTTTATTTAAAAGTGTAAATAACTTTAGACTGCGAAGGTTGAATGAAGAATACAATAAAAAAATTCGCAACTTCCTCCCACTTTTATTTTTTGAGACATATTGTTGAGCGAAGGGCGCTCATTAAAATGTCTCAATAAAAATACGTAGATCAACCAACCTTTTTACCACTATAAACATAAAGTAGGGTAAAACTTAAAGCAACACTGGTATACCCATCTACTTTAGGCAGGTATGACGTCATCTATGTCTGTCCCTTACGGGTATACGGTCACGTCCTATCTATTCATTCTTTATCTAAGGTTAAAAATGACAAAATTGACACAAGGAGCGTTCGGTTATAAGAAATGTGAACAAAAGTTGCATTTTATCTGTTTACGTCAACCGTTCGGCTAGCTGAAAAAATGTCAAAAATAGCATTGTGAACTGCCAATTTCGCCCCAGCTCTCGAAAGGCGTGATCGGGTAGCCTGTGGTGGCGTTTTTAGCATTATCAAAATTGGCGTTCCTTGGGTCAATTTTGTCATTTTTAACAGTTATTTTTGACATCGTGATGCTATCCGAACGCGCAAGAAGAGGGTCAAAAGTGGGAGTTTTTGACATTTAAGAGTTTTGACGTTTAATAAACATAAAATTTTTGACACGATCGAAAAGTTTTAACGAAATAAATTTTATTTTCATTATTTATGGAAATTAATGATCGTTAATCACGAAGCGAGCTTATTACGTCATAATACATCCAGAATCTGGAAACTAAAAATAAATTTAGGTTATAATAGCTTATGACATTGATATATTGATAATGTAGCGTTCGGTTAGGGTGTGGAGCAAAAATGGCAAAAATTTCATAACCTTCTAACCGAACGCTGTAAACATCAACGCCAATAGGCTAGTTGACCCTTTTTTAAAGTAGGGCTTAAAATGTTCATAATTGTTGTATTAGACCATAGCAAATGAATATTATTTTTTTCGATGGCTAAAAAGTGCAAAATATCTATTTTAAATTAAGATTTTCAATTTTGGACCGAAAATACGGTCAGCCATGATGATAGTCTGTTGATTATCTGTGGCAATGACGTCAGTCTTATAGTAAACAAAGCACGGAGGCGAAATAACCTCACAAAAACAAAGCTTTCTATTAAATATCACAAAATATAATCTAACTGTCTTAGGAACGGGACAATAGAACGAATATAGAATTAGCTCTTCAAAGACTCAAGGAAAGCTGTGGATTAGACGTACCCAGTGATATAGACATGCGAAATATTTGGTTAACACTCGCTTAAAGAAATCCTGTAATTATCTACTGAAACTCAAATGTATTTTTGCGAAAATCACATTAATGTAAGTACTATAACTGAATAACTCAATCTGTGTAGGTACTTCAGTTTCAACTTAAACAAAATAGAAGTTTTTAGGTTGTATGTAAAATCATTAATTAAATTTTTATCTTTCAGTTAGAATGAAAACTGACTGCAGCCGACCAACCAAATTTTAGCTTGACCAGAAAACTGAGAGAAAACTTGACCATTCACGCCTTTTTGATTTAATCTAAGTTATACACTGACACTAGATGATGTTTCAAAGAAAAGAATATGTACTTATGTCCAATTGAATAATGATGTAATTGAATATTAATTAAAAAGTATGTAATACAAACAAAAATATCAAAGTTTTATAATTAATATATTTATCTAAACAACTTTTACTTGAATTTACTGAGTACCTAATTAAAATTTGTTGCTTTCAGTGGTTACTTAATGAGAACTATTGTGTACTAACCTGTTCTCCTCTTGACAACGAGATTGATAAGGCAGTAAAAGTTGTGCAACATAATACAAAGCAGTGCATGCTCTGCCACATCAAAATGTGACCCGTCAACTAGAACAACATTATGTCAACAAAATAACTCAAGTATTCATATACCAAAGCACCATAGAAGTAAATGTTGAATTATAGAAAGGTTTTAATACAAAACAATCTTCATAGTTATAATGATGGAACCAGTAAAAAGGAATTACTGTCTATGTTTAATGACTATGCTCCGCTGACAGATTTGATTTGTCATTCGTCTTGTTTTATATCTTTCGATTGATATTGCTTCCGAGTGTGTTCTAAATAATAAACAGATAATTCGGTTAAATATATCTTTTTATTTCAATATAAGTCGCTACTATTCAATAGGTTATGGGCCCAGGTTCGTGTTTTTCATATTGTGATTTCGTGAAATTTTTCAAAATTCAAAATTTCAAAATTTTCGTGTGACGTGTTTATGTTCATGTTAGACAATGTTAGATTGCCAATTATTTGAAAAAAAAAAATTCGCAAGCAATGGATTCTTCAAAACTAAAAAAAATGAGAAATATAAAAGAATTCGATGGTGAAAAATACAGCATAATATGGAAATTTAGAATATGTTCTCTATTGAGTGAGATGGAAATTTTAAGAGACATAGACGAACCGATTCCACAAGCCCGAAGTAATGTATGGGAGAAAACAACCGGACTGCTCTCGTTAAAATCAGATAATTAGATCACGAAATTAAACTTAAAGTGAAAATTCTGACATAAGCTCCAAAATTCTCAGTGTAATGTAAACATTAACCGGCCCAATAAAAGAATGTTAAAAGGATGCCTTCGTCTACTCGCCAAAATAATAAAAAATACAGAACAGACACTAATTTGTAAAATGTCATCATTGTGGGCGTAATGGACACGTGAAGGAAGACTGTTATTATTATAAAAGATATTTGCCTCTGAATGAACCAGAACTATTCAAGCTGTTGAAATGAATAAACCATCCACATCAACATCAGATGATTTTTCTGGATAATTATGCTTTCATGCCTGGACAGTACCAACAAGAAAATTATCGTAATAAATTATCATTTATACTGGACTCTGGCGCATCGGACCATGACAGGGATGATATCTTCATTTCTTGGCAAAAATTGAATGAGCCAATAAAAATTACAGTGGCTAATAAGGGTGAATTTATTTCAGCTACGAAACGTGGATCTATTAAGGTCACCAGCAACATGGGCGTTTCCGGAGTACTCAAGAACGTGCTGTACCTACTGCCGAGAGGTGTCGTACAACCTGCTGTCTGTGGCCAGGATTCAGCAAGCGGGGCTGACGGTAATCTTTGCCCAGGATGGAGTTCACGTAATTAAAGATGGTAAAGTCATCATGAAAGGTAAATCTCACCAAAATTTCATTATTGTAGATTTTAATTTACCTGTAAAGATGAACGTATCAGTTTCCCAAACATGTCAAAGTAATGAATATGTGATATGGAATCAACGTTTAGGCCATATAAGTAAAAGTAAATTTCTTGAATTAAAAGGTCATAAAATGATTGGTGATATAAAAGAAATTGAAAATGTTTCGCCTACTTTATGTGAAGCTTGTATTTAGGGAAAACAGCGACGGCTACCTTTTAATAAACAAAAGGACAAAAGTATGTATTATTGTACACTCTGATGTAGCAGGCCCTGTCACTCCTTCAACAATTGACAACGCAAATTATTTTGTGTTATTTGTTGATCGATTTACACATTATTGTGTGGTGTATAATTTTATTAATTTATTATTTAATAATTTATCTTGTTAACAAACATTTATTTACTATGACCTGTCCCGGTGTTTGTAATGAGATCTTGTAAGATAAATTTGACACTGCAGTGTAAATGGAAAGCTTGAATGGGAGCTTACTGTACCATCATTAATATTGGTGTATCCCTACATGGATATTGTTGTATTGTTAGTACCATCAGTGGTACTAGTTAAACTATGGTTCGATATACAAATACAACTAAACAATATCGAAGTAGGTATAGAACAAGGAAAGTACTATAAATAATAAAAGGCTATGGTACCTTAGACCACATCCATATGCTGCGACAGAAACATTTGTTACATTATAAATCAGGTGGGTGATTTTGTAACTCATCGGCAATCGACTATCGCATCGATTTGATAATTCTGTTTGATTAAAACTGATTTTTAAAATGTTTAACGTTTTGTAATGTCGTCGTTTAAGTAGTCATGGTATATTTGTTGAATAAATCAACGAATACTTATAGCTAATGAAGATAATTTCGCTCTTCTTTATTAAATCATGCAGTCTGATAACGATTGCCGATCAATCGATGAGTTACAAAATCACCACCCAGATGTACCTATTCTCGGCGTTTAAAGACTTTGTCGCGAAAGGTGAAGCAAAGTTCAATTCGAAATTAGTATACTAATTATACAGTGATAACGGTGGTGAATATTTGTTTAGTGATATAAAAGATTACTGTAAACAAAAAGGTATCACATATCACTTAACAGTACTGCGAACTCCACAGTTAAATGGTGTAGCGGAACGTATGGTTAGAACTATTACTGAAAAAGCTCATTTAATGGAAAGTTGGAGAAATATTTTTGAGGCAAGGCAGTATTAACTGCAGTACATTTGATAAATATTACTCCAACAAGGGATTTAGAACTAACCAAAACACTATATGAAATGTGGCATGATGGAAAACCTAATATAAAAACACTTTGGGTGTTTGGTTCAACTGTGTATGTACATAGCAAAAGAAGTAAAGGTAAATTTGACGAAACGTCATGGAAGGGTATTCTGGTAGGTTATCACCCAAATGGCTATAAAGTATGGAACACAGATTGTGAAAGATTTGAAACTGTCAGGGACGTTATTATTGATGAGACTAATTTTGTTGACACCAGGCCATCGTTGAAGCCTGATGGGAGTAGTGGTGAATGCTCTCATGGTGAAACTGATAAGGCTGAAATCAGTACCTTTAAAGTCTCAATGTTCTAGCATACCTAAATCAATAATATCGGATATTGATGAACAAGGCAGTGTTTCTATAATTCGTAAATTAGGTAATAAAATGCCACTAACTTCTGATAGAATTTCAGATCCATTATCTGTTAATGATCAAGTTTCTTAAATTGATCAATCATTTAACCAAGAGGAGTGAAAGGATAAAAGGTCGACCATCCGTATCGTATAAAGCTGTGAACGAAGAGTACTTGTATAGTGCTCAGTCGGTTTCTTCAAAGGTACTTCAAAGGTCTTTTGATGAGATAAAGTGTCTAGATAATAGAGCTCAGTGGAAAAAGGGGTAAATGATGAACTAAACTCCCTCAAAAGTAATAACACGTGGACTCTAGTGCCGAGACCAGAAAATAAAAATATTACAATGAAACTTTCACGCCAATAGCTAGAATATTTAGTTTCCGTTTTATCATATGTTTTGCGAATCAAATTATTTACATATTTATCGCATGGATATTAAGACTGCATTTTAAATGGCATCTTAGTTAAAAGAGGAATTATATATGAATGCTCAAGGTATCGTAACTGAAAATAATACAGTATGTAAGTTAAATAAAGCCTTGTATGGGTTGAAACAGGCTGCAATATGCTGGTTTGAAGTATTTGAAAAATCCTTACTTGAAAAGGGTTTTACAAATTCTGCAGTAGATAGTTGTATTTCTAGTTTGCACAAAAAGGAAATAAATAAAAATATATAAATAGTTTTATATGTTGATAATCTCGTTATAGCTTGTGCAAATATTCAAGCAATGTTCAGTTTTAAAGTATATTTGATGATTAAATTTGAAATGACTGACCTAAAAGAGGTAAAATTCTTCCTTGGTATAAAAGTAACAAGATATTCAGATACAATTACATTAGATTTATTCAAATAATTTTAAATTTTAATATGAGTGAGTGTAATCCTGTCTGTACTCCCACTAAAGCCAAATTGAATTATGAGGCTCTAAACTCAGAAACCATGGTGCTCCCTGTCGAAACCTCATAGAATGTTTAATATATGTAATGCTTTGCACACGCCCAGTTTTAAGTACTTCTGTTAACACCTTAAGCCGCTATACTAATAATAATAATCAAGAGTTGTGGCAATGCCTTAAAAGGGTATTAAGATATCTTAAAGGTACCATCTCTTTGAAATTAACTTACAAAAGAAGTTAGTATGAAAACATCCTGAGTGGCTACGTAGACTCTGTGTAGTCAGGATACTAGTGACAGGAAAAGTACAACTGGCTACAACTTGTTTCAATTATATTACAGTTGCACAATAACTTGGTGCACAAAAAGACAAACTACAGTGGCAGTTTCATCTACACAAGCCGAATACATGACTTTGTATGAGGCTGTCAAAGAAGCATTATGGTTAGCACAAAGTATCAAATGAAAATTGAACAACCCATCATTTTATATGAGGGCAATAACGACTAAATAGGCATTGCTAATAATAACCCCACTAATCATAAGCGCTCTAAACATATTGACATCAAGTATCACTTCTCGAGAGAGCAAGTTGAGAAAAATGTTATTAAATTGAAATATATTTCTACAGGTCAATAGCTGGCTGACGTGTTGCCTAAGCCGTTACCGTCCTCTACCTTTCAACAAATGAGAAAATGGGCTTAGAATATGTAGATATGTGTTACGCTATTGTGTTAGTGTGATATAGTGTTAGAATGTTATTTTTGTTGAATATTTAAGATGAAATGATCTGATTAGGTTTTCCTGGTTTCCCTAATCCTTGCAACAAATGTTGGATCATATTGTATTCCCCAGGCAAGCACTCGGAAGGAATATTTGTTGAATACTAGGCTTTGGTACAAATGTGTTGTATATTTGACTTTAGGTTAGAAGATTATTTTGAGGGGAGCGTGTTGAATTATAGAAAGGTTTTAATACAAAACAATCTTCATAGTTATAATGATGGAACCAGTAAAAAGGAATTACTGTCTATGTTTAATGACTATGCTCCGCTGACAGATTTGATTTGTCATTCGTCTTGTTTTATATCTTTCGATTGATATTGCTTCTGAGTGTGTTCTAAATAATAAACAGATAATTCGGTTAAATATATCTTTTTATTTCAATATAAGTCGCTACTATTCAATAGTAAATAGGTCCAGTTTGGTAAAACTGAAAGATGTTATATCTTCACTGATTAAACCTGCTGGCCACCATGGCTGGTAAATTTCAGAACAGCTTACGCAAGAATATGCAAGTTATCCATTTTAAAGCCGTATAGAAATATATTAAATGTGATTGCTGTGTTGTCAGCCTGTGCTCTACCTAATTTACAAGACCCTTTTTATTAAATAAATAATATAAAGAATTTTTTTTTCTTTACTTTATACATAACTAACATCTAAAGATGACATAATAAATTTTTGTACTACATTAGTCATTATGTTCTTCACAAAAAAAAATGTTCTATGTTTATTTGACAATAATAACTTGTAAGGGTTTAAGTTGAATCAAAATATTTTGATTTGAAATACATGTGTTTTATTTTTCCGTTACACCTTAAAAGATTTATAATATTTTATAGGTTTGTTGCTCATATTTATCATTGTTACTCAAATATAGTATATGTTCCAAAAGTACAAATAGGTTGAATAGAGTTAGATCAAATTTATTAATTTGTATATATTGCCTTAAGGTCGCAGGTAATTAAAGTCAAAATAATAGTAAAGTGATTTATTATGAAGTAATACATTATACACGGTTATTTTTTTATCACCCTGGTTATTTTAAGGGTGGCTTCAGGACACGGTAGAAGAATTATTTAACCATTAATAATAAAATTTACTCACCTGTTTAATTAGATATTTATTATCTAAAATATCCAAAAAATACTGCACTGGTATGGACACTGAGTGAAGTTGTAGGCAAAACATTGAATGAACGCGAACTGGCAACGACGTCGCCGATTCAAAGTCATCACTGAGTTGATCACAATTTCACCTTCCTACTTTACGGGCTTACTTAGGACCGGCAAAACAAAGTTTTTAAAGAAAACAAACAGTACTAGGTAGGTATTACGGTTATGGTAGGTTGTTTTGGCGTAGTTAAAAAATTGGAATCAACTTTAAATACTTACCTACCTACCTAGGAAACAATTTAAATCAACTTTAGTTCTAATAACAAAAGAGTTCTAAATTTAAAGGAAGTCCTCTAACTCATACATAGTCGTGCACGTTTAAAACTATACATGACCACAACAACATATCACTTTGGTTAGTGTTTAACGTCTCGAAATGCAGTTTTCGCTTCCAAGTCTTACGTTTGTGGGTTCACTTTCTTACACCAAACACTTAATTTCACTTCACAAGTAAAAGTCTACGGTCTACCGGAGTAAGGTCTGTGTATTCGCGAGATGTGTTAACTTGAAACTAAAATTCCGAATGCGCCCGATTGCCGCGCGTCAGGCGCGGGCGCGACATCGCGATACGTTCACACGCGCCGGGGTTAAAGGCGAACTAAAGCCGGCCGGCTCGTGCCGACAAGCGACAGCAAACAACAAAACGCCGCCGCCGGCGCTCGGCGCCGGCGCCGACTGTCTCTGTCTTTCACTATTGTAGTGTCTAGTGAAATAATAACTCTTATTTTAAGCGAGTTGTAGATTGATCTTGCTTGAATTAATAATGCGACGTTGCCGCATTTTCCTAAGCCCGTAGTAGTAAATGCTTTATTCATTCATAATCTTACCTTATCTTGTAGTAAACAAGAACAATGTCTATAATTTAATATTATTTGCGGATAAAATTTAAAAAATATAACCACATGTTTTTTTTATTGATATGAGTCGTCTAGCGTCTACCGAGCTGCCTCTAAAATTTTCCAGTATGATAAAAAAATAACCGTGTATATAATTTAGGAAAAATGTAGTATAGTTTCCAAAATGGCACCATTTGATCAATTAGTTTTTTGACATACAGATTGTTAGAACAAATACCTATTATAGCTAATATTGTCACCTTTTGAGTGTTTTCAAAATTACATACTGCTAGCAACACAAACACAAGAATATAAGTTTTGCTTTAGCACAAAACATCTGCATCTATACTTGAGTTAAGCATACTGTTCACAGTTTTCTGTCTTTGATAATTAACATTTTCTTCAGTAAAAGAGCATGACAATTTTGTATTAATCTAATTTTATGGATACCGTTTGTTGAATAGACTATTACAGGGTATTAATCAGAAATGAGGTCACATTTTGCAAACAACCCAAATCTTCATCTTTCAACTTTTATCCACATTTCATTATACTGGTAGGTGTCTGCAAGATTTTCCACCAAAAATCTTCCCAACAAAAGAAAAAGAAGAAGAAGAAGAAATGTGTTATGCACTGGCTGACTTTATAGCACATGGAAGCTGTTATTGTTTATAACGGTTTAGTTTTCTATGCACTTTATTCTTTCTTCATTGAAGAGGTCTTTTATTTTTTAAGAAATATGTCACAATCTGTGTCTGTGAATGTATATATATTTTTCCTCCCAGTAATTTTCTTCATGCTTGACAAATGAACAACTGCCAATCTTTCTCTTTTTATGTTCATTTTCAAATTCTTGCAGTACTACACTAGTATTTGACACATGATCCTGATGTTTTCTATTCAACATTTCTCTTGAAGTAAATACTTTTAGTGTTTATTTGACTTTTGAGAGATAGAATTCTATCCAATAGCATTCAACTGCTGTACAAAATAGCTCCTCACTGTGATGGTGCAACCACACCAAAAATGCATGTTTGCAACTCTCTTCTGCCGCGTGACAATCTTGACAAGTACACTTGTAACCTGTTCTTCATTATAACAGTATTGAAACTGTACTTATATTGTGTAGAGCGATACACAAAGAATCTCCTGACCATCAATCTGTCGGTTTTCGTTTTCTGCTCTCACAAATCCAACATCAATGGTTGATTTTGCTATTAATACAAATAATTTACGATATTTACACATATAATAACGGAGATTTGGACGATTTTTTGCCAGTTTTAGGAAAGAATAGTGCAAATCGACGAGTTGTTGAATCAAATTTGACATTTCTTTGTTTACTATATGAGTGACGTCACGGCCCTGACCACAGGATATCAAAGCGTTTACGGCGTGAGATAAAAAAGATTATTTCTAGCATTTTCAAATTAAAATTTTACAGTAATCATTCATTGTTATTTATTAAAATGGGTATATTGTGGAACCTGCTATAGATCATAGAGTTAATAGTGAAAGGTAATTGCCATATCCATGTCATTATTATCAATGGTCCGTTTCCAGGGCTACCTTGTTCTTGTTACTTACTTCTCGTTTGTGTACTAGAAATATACAATATTGTTTCCATGCTTAAATGTATTATTTCATGCTATAACATGTGGCGACGAGTATAATAACAACTAAAAAAATGAACGACGAAAAATTTGAACAATTATTAAACGCACAAGCAACAACACAACAACAGATTCTTCAATTGTTAGAATGCTTAACACATTCACGGAATCAGACCGCCAGTGGAATGGAGCCTGCGACATCTACATCCACACTTGGAACAAGTACGGTAACGTTACACAGCATTATTAATAATTTTAAGGGGGACAGATTTGACCCAGCTACCACTACAATCGAAAAATATTTGGACTATTTTGAGGCAAAATGTCACATCTGGGGCGCAGAGAATAATATCAAGAAAGACCTGCTCATTGCATGCCTATCGCCTGAAATTTATCATGAAATTAAAATAGCCCTTATTCCCGACTTTGTTACAAAATCATATGATGACATTAAAAATAAACTATTAGATTTATATCATAAGATGACAACCAGGTATAAGTCACTCATTAATTTTTGGAATAGTACGAGACAATTGGGTGAAACTATGGAACATTACGCGAATAGATTAAAGGAAATAAGTAAAGGGTGTGATTATACAGGGGATTTGTTGGAGCGACAACTCCGTGATCGCTTTGCAATAGGATTAAACCACCCGCAATTAGAAACAGATTTACGACAAAAATGGCCGGATCTGTACCACACATCAGAGAACAATAAGAAAGAGGTCACGTTTCAAGAATTGTTTCTTTTTTGTACAACACGTGAGATTGCAGAGAATGACACAAGCTTTAATACAGAAGAAGTAAAAAGAATAAAAGAACGCACGTCAACGCCGTTACGTACGTTTACGGCTCAAGGGCCAAAATTAAAACCTGTCAAACTACGACCTGGCCAATGTTTGCGTTGTGGGAAACTAAACAAACACACATATAATGAATGTCCGGCAAAAGACAAAACATGTCGTGCTTGTGGTCGTGAAGGTCACTTTGAAAATTGCTGTATCAAGACAGGTAAAGCATATCTTACTCAGTACAACAACACTAAACTCAATAGAATAAAATGGGATCGAACATCAGAATCAGAATCGGAGGAAGATACCGAAGTAAATCCAGTTTATAAAATTAACATAGCAAAGCGGTGTAAAAGGATCGACGTATACATCAACGGTCACGAATGCACAATGGACTGGGATCCAGGCTCTATCTACTCCATTATAAGTACGCGATTTTGGAAACAGATTGGTTCACCAAAACTGAGCAAAGGCCCGACACTACACGCATACTGTAATTTTGAACTGAAACCCAAGGGTCTAGCTAACGTAGATGTAAAAGTAGAGGGAATTCAAAAAGTGCTGCCAGTCGTGGTGATTGAAAATGCAAATCCTATGCTCTTTGGTCTAAGTTGGAGCGAACAGTTTCACATGACATTTCCCGCTCCAGTCTATTCAATTAAAAGTGATGCCAACACAGCACTTGACCACTTGCTTAAAAGACACATAGAATTATGTGATGGGAAATTGGGAAAGGTCAACAACTATCAAGTTAATATTCACATTAGGAATGGCTCAACAACTAAACACTTACCACCCCGTCCCATTAAATTTAATATGAGGAAAAATATCGAAGCGGAACTGGAAAGACTAACAAGAGAGGGCATAATATCAGCAATAGACCCAAATTTAACACCTGTTGAGTGGGCCACACCTACAGTCAACGTTTTGAAGAAGAGTGGAGAAGTTCGAATATGTGGTGACTATAGAACAACAATAAACCCGGTACTTATCACACACACACACCCAGTACCAGTGTTTGACAGACTCCGGCAGCAATTGGCTTATGGATCAAAATTTTCTAAAATTGATCTTAAGGACGCCTATCTACAATTTGAGATCGCACCAGACTCTCGGAAGTATACAACCATTACAACACATAAGGGATATTTTCAATATAATAGGATGCCTTTCGGGATAGCAACAGCTCCTGCTATTTTTCAACGATACCTTGAAAAATTACTCGATGACATACCACACGTGGCAATATATTTTGATGACATCGCGGTCACGGGAACAGATGATACAGAACATATAAAAACACTCGCTACTGTTTTTGGAAGACTTGAGGACTCAGGTCTTAAAGTGAACCTAAAGAAATGTGTTTTTCTACAACCTGAAGTAGAATACCTAGGACATATTATAGACAAAAATGGAGTTCGACCGGCGAACTCAAAAATAGAAACAATAAAGAATGCACCACCACCACAAAATAGTAAGGAGCTGCGGTCATTTCTTGGCCTTCTCAATTTTTATGAACGGTTTGTACCACACTTACACAGTGTCTGTACTGAGCTACATTCACTTACTGCAGAACGACATAAATGGCAATGGACGCAAAAGGAAGAAGGTATCTTTGAACAAGCCAAAAGATTAATTCTTAGATCGAAACCATTAGTGGCGTTTGATGATAAACTTCAAGTTTACTTAGCTTGTGATGCATCTGAAAAGGGCGTCGGTGCGGTGTTATATCACATAATTGGACGCTATGAGCGACCCATTGCTTTTGCGTCGCGAAAACTAAAAGAAGCAGAAACAAGATATTCAGTTATCGACCGCGAAGCATTAGCTATTTTTTTCGGCATACAAAAATTTGATCAATACCTAAGAGGAACTAAATTTACTTTGGTAACGGACCACAAGCCACACTTTTTCGCTAGGTGGCGCTCGCCAAGTAAACACTCAAGTAGACGCAAGTCAATTTATATTAGTTTTTTTTAATTATTCTAGTTCACATTTCTGCTTCATTTTTGCAAAAGTGGTCAGTAATTGTGCAAGTATCCCTCTCCAGTGTTATTCCAGCAAGATACTCCCGGAAAACCAAGAATACAGTGAAAATTATTTTGTACTCCAACAAACAAAAAACAGTCTTAAAAGTGTTTTAAAACCGAGTGAGTGCGTGTAGTCTGCTGTCCAGTGTCCCTGAGGTGCTGGGGTGTTGTACTCTGAATAAATAGTTCCTAAGAATTTTCACACCTTTGCATCATAACCTCACTCAGTGACTAATCATCATTCCTGTTTTTATTGACGGGCCGAATTCGTGACGGCCATCATTCCTGCCATCTATCGCTGCTCTCGAGAGCTGTTTGGGATTGCTTTGCTTGTTGTTGACGGGTCGAGCACGCGCATCTCCTGCCATCTTTCTGCGCTTCTGTGAACTACTGGCTTACAATCATACAGTGCTCGGTGTTATCTCGGGTACGCAAATTCTATACAATACTTATAGAGGGCACTACATACTTGATTTTTATACTTTTTGGAGATGGTTTGCGGGGCTTGCAACAAACCTACTAAAGGTAAAAATGGCAATGAAGATTCTGCCTCCACCGTTATATGCTCAAAATGTTCAGCTATTTTTCACACGCTCTGTTTAAATATGACCCGTGAAGATCACAAGGTGCTCAGAACAAAACAAAGCCAGTACGTATGCCCTTCTTGTAAATTGAAAGACAAAAACATTAAAACTGACAACACGCCAGTACGAGCAAAAACTCAAAGACCAGAGCAGGGGCTGTCGGGCTGCGATTTTATGCTGTCCGCTGAGCAATTGGCGGCAATGGAGGTTCCGGCACAAACTATGTCCTCGTTTTCAAAGGCTGTGGCAGACCTACAAAACATCTTCACTACCATGAAAACACAAATGCTAGATTTTACTAAGGCGTTAAATTTTACCACCGACGAAATTGGTATCTTTCGGCAGGAATTGAGTGAAATAAAAAATCAACTGAGGGAGGTGGAAAAGTACAGAGCGGAAGTTGTTGAACTGCGGGAAGAGGTGGCTGTGCTTCGCCAAGAGTTAGCCAAAAAGGAGCAGCGACGCTTTCTAAAGGATGTGGAGATTACAGGAATTACAGAAAATTCCTCAGAAAACCTACAACAACTCGTTGGAGTAATATCCACGGCACTAGGGGTTGAGCTGGACCCAAAGGATGTTGACGATGTAAGGCGGGTTGGTTCTCGAGAGGGTGCGAGCGCTTTGGAACGCCCCCGTCCCATTGTGGTCTCGATGACGCGTCGTGCGGCGCGTGACCAATTGCTGCGAGCGGCGCGTGTGCGACGTGGTCTTAGCACGGATACTCTTAAACTCCCGGGAAACTCAAGCCGTGTTTTCCTGAATGAACATCTAATAAAAGAAAACCGTATACTCTTTAGCAAGGCTAGGAAACTGGGCAAAGAACTCAGATTTAAATTTGTCTGGTCGTCTAACGGCAATATCTTTATGAGGCGCTCCGAAACAAGTTCTGTCCTTCATGTCACATCTGAAGTGGTCTTAGAGAATCTAGAGCGGACCCCACCCGGACCCGCCCGCTCAGCATTCCCAAAATAGTTCCTAACACATACTTTGTTATACTATATCTCGCATACCCTGCAAGAATCTCCAAGATTTTCTATGTAAATGTAGTCTGTATACTTAATTGTTTTTGTTTGTTGAAAAAAATTCCATTTATTTTTATACTTATATTTAATAGGGACCATTATTTTGTGATCTACATCAACCCCTTGTCGTGTTTTGCTTACGAGTATGTGGGAGGGTCATATTTAATTTCAGGTTTAATATATTGCGCAAACTTTGTCAGTGACACAGCAAAACCTCAATTTTCCGCAGGTAAACCAATTGATTTTATCAGCTTTGAGAAACTTTTAGAGTTAATTTTGTGCTTATGCAGTCGCTTTTTCTTTGCTCATTTCTCTGACTCACGCAAATATGGTCTATCAAATCTTAATGGTATGACAAAACAAATTAACAATGTGTAGTTTAGACCTGGCCACAGACATTGATAGAATTCCTGATATTCAATGCTTTGTACTAAATGATACTGCCACAAGTAACACTATCATAACATCTAAATATAACTTCAAAGTACTTACAATGAACATAAGAAGCATCTCAAAAAATTTTGACCTCTTTCTAGTTTTCTTACACAGGTTAAACATTAATTTTGATGTCCTTATCTTGACTGAGTGCTGGCTTGACGAATCCACTGTTATAGAAGAAATTTCTGGTTATAATTTCTACTCAACCAAACACAACATTAACCAGAACGGCGGTGTCGTTGCGTATGTTAAGTCATCGTGGCCTGTTGTGGTGACTGAACCATTTTTCGGGGAGGCTTGCTGTCTCTCAATAACTATCGATAAACAGCTTACAATCCTAGGAATATACAGATCGCCATCATTTAGAAACCTAAATAATTTTCTGATATCTTTGGATGAAAACCTCAACACTTTAAAAGACAAGCAATGTGTCATCGTGGCTGGCGACATGAACATCGACATTATCGAATCCGAGTCTACCGACTATCTCTGTTGTTACACGGAACACGGGATGGAGCCTGCTATTACAGAACCCACCCGATTAAATGCTTGTCTTGATCATATCTTTGTAAAAACCAATGACAAAGCAATCGGTGTTGTATGTGACCCTGATATTACCGATCACAAAATCGCTATAGTGGCTCTCGCAAGAAAAAGCAAGCGCCCCCGTTTTAATCAATCCAGGCTTAAAACAATAATTGACTCTAGAGGATTTTGCAACGACTTAGCGGCTGCAGAGTGGAATAAAATTACTTCCTCGAATGACGTTGATGTAGCCGTGGAGGCGTTTATGGCCACTGTAAATGATGCAATAGATCATCACTCTGAAACAGTTAAAATAAGTCGCTCGAGAATAACTATCACGCCGTGGATGACTCCGGGTCTACTAAGATGTTCTCGGCATAAAGATAAACTTCATGCAAAGTTGAAACAAAATCCAAATGACGAAACTTCCAGTATTGTATACCGGCGTTACAGAAACTTCTACGTTAACATAGTTAGAAAAGTAAAACTAGCTTATGAAAGCGAAGAACTACAAAATAACTGTAAGGACACCAAGCAACTCTGGAAATCCATAAAGAAAATTCATAACACTAAAATGAGGGATCATTCCAATGAATTAATCTTGGACGCAGATAACCCCAAGGATTCTCTAAACAAATGTAACGCCTACTTCTCTACCGTGGGCCAGACATTGGCAAATAAAATACTTTCGCAATCAAACACAACTGAAAATGATTTAGCTTCAAAATTCAAACATACTAACTCGTCCGCAACATCCTTTTTTATGGTGCCAACTGACCAAAATGAAGTTTGTGACATCATCAACCAACTAAGAACCGACAGCGCACCAGGACTGGACGGTGTGAAGACAGCTCTTGTGAAGGATGCTAGGAATATCATATGTGAACCTTTAGTGCACATATTTAACCTAAGTTTGGGTACTGGCTGCTTTCCTGCATCTTGGAAGATTGCTCTAGTGACTCCAATTTACAAAGACGGCCCTAAAGAAATCCCGGGAAACTACAGACCCATTTCGTTACTCAGTGTATTTTCCAAGATGCTGGAGAAAGTCGTTAACATTCGTTTGACAAAGTTCATTGAGCAAAACAACTTGCTGTCTCCGAGGCAATTTGGATTCAGACGCCATAAGTCCACTGAAGATGCCGTTATGCTGCTAACCGAGCTCATCTCTGGATACTTGGATAGGGACCTACACTGTGTGGGAGTGTTTCTGGACCTGGCCAAGGCCTTTGACACCGTGTCTACAGAAATATTGTTCCATAAGATGGAGCGTTTCGGTGTGAGAGGTCTTGCGCTGGAATGGTTCAGGAGTTACCTCTCTGAAAGGCAACAACTGACGAGGATAGGCCTACAGAAAAGCGACATACTTCCTGTTAATTTCGGTGTCCCACAAGGTAGCATACTCGGACCTACTCTTTTCATCATTTACATGAATGATATTTTTGACATGTCGTTTCCAAATGCCGAGGTGATATGCTACGCTGACGACACTGTGGTTTTGTTTACTGGTAACAATTGGACAAGCACACTTCACATCGCTGAAACTGGTATGAACTCTGTTCTTGAATGGCTCAGGAACAATCTACTCACACTGAATCACACAAAGACTCACTTCATATGTTTCCATAAAACCGCTGCTTCCAGACCCAACTGTGCAGACGGGCTAAAAGTGCATTCTTGTGATAGGGTTTCCTCTCAAATCTGCTCTTGTAATTCCATTAACCGCACTAAGGTCATTAAATATCTGGGGATCATGATCGACGAACATCTAAATTTCAAGGCCCACATACAGCAACTGGCTAAAAGAGTTAGAAAGATTTCTGGAATTTTCAGGAAGCTCAGAGACTTGGCCCATAAGAACCTACTAATTAAAATCTATAAAGCGCTTGTGGCCTCGATTATTAATTACTGTATCTCAGTGTGGGGTAGTGCTGCCAAGACCGCGCTCCTGGTAGCTGAACGTTCGAATAGAAGCATACTCAAAATTATACTTAAAAAAAGCTTTAGATATCCTACAACGGACCTTTACAGAGAAGCTGAAGTCCTTACAGTTCGTCAGTTGTTCATTCTTAAAGTCTCTCTGATTGTTCACAAACGTTTATTATCTTCTGAAAATTATAACTTATTGTTAAAAAAACGCGTTTTCAAAATTCCGAAACCTATTGTTAACACTCGCTTTGCGAGCAGATTTGGCGATTGCATGAGAGCACATATTTATAACAGAGTACTGGGTTTCTGTAACATAAAATCATGTTCAGTCTCGGAAGCAAAATCAATTTTGACGAAGTGGTTACTCTCTTTGGACTATTTAAGCACTGAAAACGTGATAAATTGATGTTTTTGTCACTTTTATTTTATGATATGTTCTCTGTTGATAGTCCCTCACCTCACTCCACATATAATTCATTTAAATAATTCCTCTTGTATGTGACTTTGCATTTTCTTTAGCATAATTGAAAGCTGAAAGAGAAATTTGTTTGCTTTATTCTTAACCAATTTTCAAGAAATCTGTAAATATTCCTAATCTGAATGTTGATACGTAGTTGTCTACAGTGAGCAAAAGAACGGGCGCAAGAAATTTACTAGCTTTATCAGAACTAGCATTTACAGTGAACTTTGTATCGTTGCTTTGCATAGTAGTATTTTTCATAAATGGTTATACACAACAGCATATGTCTAGAAGACATCTTAAAGAGTAATATAAATTGTGTTGTTACATATTTCTTTGGTTGCCCAAGATACAGGCTCTGCCTAGTTTGGGAACCTCTGTGCAAGCTAAAGGTTCATTCTCCTTAGGCACAATTAAAGCGTTTTATTGTGTGTATATGTATCCTAAAGAAGTTTTGTGCAATAAATTATTATTATTATTATTATTATTATTTAATACATGTACTTGGTCCACAACGTAACCTTCCAAAAATCGCTAACAATCGTCTGACTAGATGGGCTCTGCTAATCGGAGCATATAATTATAACATAACGTACAAGAAAGGCGAACATAATACCATAGCCGACTACTGCTCAAGAATGCCTAACCCATGGGAGGGCCCCTCAGTATCTGAAACCGCTGTTCATAAGATAGACACACATATACAGGAGACAAAATTACATGATTTATCACTAACCGAAGACAATTTAAAAAGACACACGTTAAAAGATGCAATATTGAAACAAGTCTACCAAATATGCCGAAACTCACGCAACGGGTGGAACAGTCTGGAATTAACAAAAAAGGAACTCAAACCCTACTTTCGCAAACGTCACGAACTCTCAGTTGAGAACGGAGTACTTCTGTGGCAAGGAAGAATCATAATTCCGTCAGCTCTGCGAAAAACTGTACTACAATACCTTCACAACGGACATCCAGGCTCGACTGCCATGCGGGCATTAGCTCGTTTCTATGTATGGTGGCCAGAAATCGAAGAAGATATTGACCTGTTTGTTAAATTATGCGGAACATGCCAAGAAAATAGACCACAGATGCCTGAACTTCCGATATTCGCATGGTCAATACCTGACTTGGTTTGGGAGCGAATACACTTAGACTTTGCTGGGCCATTTGAGGGTAGGTATTGGTTAGTGCTTTCCGATGCTAAATCCAAATGGATTGAAGTTAAGCCAATGTGCAACATTACAACAAGTAGACTATGTAACGTACTAGACGAAATTTTTACCACATTTGGCATTCCGCAAATGATTGTAACAGACAATGGACCACAATTTACGTCAGCGGATTTTAAAACCTATTGCAAAAGCAAAGGTATAGTACACGTCACATCGTCACCATATCATCCACGCACTAATGGGCTCGCGGAACGTTTAGTACGAACATTTAAGACAAGAATGCGAGCGAGTAAAGCTGATACACAGAACCTTGACAAACGCTTACAGAACTTCTTGTTTACGTATCGCAACACACCGCATAATACAACAGGTAAATCACCAGCTCAGATGATGTTTGGGCGGCAGCTTCCGTGTGTCCTCGATAACATACACCCTAATAATAGGAGGAAATTACAGTTTAAGCAAATGCAAGAAAACGCAGAGGCAGAACCAAAAATTCCTAACTATAAATCTGGGGACACAATATACTACCGCACTCAAAAAGATCAACCTTGGGGACCGGCTGTAGTAATTGAAAGAACGCATCGCTACTCCTACATTATAACAACACCTGATGGAAGAACACTGAGGAGACATGCAGATCATATGAGGCCACGAATAACACCCGAACTTCACAATGAAACAGATAATCAACATACAACAGCTCGCCAACAGCAAAAGAGGCAGAGTGAAATTGATGATACAGAAAGTGCTTCACCAGTACTATACTAAAACGCTGATAGGGCTGTGTCCAAATATCAGGTAGAGTGTGCAGATTTACCGGATCAAAGTGCAATAAGACAAACGACGGCAACTCAGGAGCCTGAACAATCGTTATGTGAAACTGAAGTGATACGCCCAACGGAGATGTCACAGGTGTGTCAGGACCAAGTGGATACCCAATTAAACAAAGAACCCACTACTAACATCCAAATATCTGAGGTACCAGCATTGAGGCATACCAAACGGACAGTGAAACCACCACAACGCTTAATAACTGAGATGTGAGACTAAGTAGGGGAAGAACGAGTATTAAACGGAGGATGCGGAGGAATGCTATAGATCATAGAGTTAATAGTGAAAGGTAATTGCCATATCCATGTCATTATTATCAATGGTCCGTTTCCAGGGCTACCTTGTTCTTGTTACTTACTTCTCGTTTGTGTACTAGAAATATACAATATTGTTTCCATGCTTAAATGTATTATTTCATGCTATAACAGAACCTTATGCCAAATACTGTTAGAAATAAACAATATTTTAATAAATTTTGATATGAGTCAACTATCCTATTTTGATAATGCTAAAAACGCCACCACAGGCTACCCGAACACTCCTTCAATCTCAGAACAATTACTACAGCATTTGCTTTAGTTATTCTTCTGAGCCTTCAATATCAAAAATTTTTGACAATTTTGCAAATGTCAAGTATAATGTTGCCAACAATATAATAAACACCCATGGATTTATTTATTATTATAAGTCCATGTAAACACCCAATTTTTTTTGCTGCTTTACTGGCCTGGATTCAAGTTCTTTAGGCCATGTCTTGTGTGGGTATCTTGTTCTTAATATTAAGGTAGTGCCTCCGCACCCGGCGCCGGCTTCAGAAAATTATGTCATTAATAACAATAACAGAAATGGTCAGTTTTAGTACCTATTCGAAGTATGGTATCTCCACAGGTGAAACGAGTTGGTCTGCCTGCTCTCAGTGGTTGTATTTCAGAGCTATCATTGTGTACGCAATACCCTTATTTGTGGAGAAAGCCTAAAAAATATCGAAAAACGTGACAATCGGCGGATTTTTCAAATGCTCATTGACGGCTGCTGTCGTGTCTCGACTTGACACACACAGTGCACACTCCTCCCCCCGCGCCCGGCCCCTGTCTGTGAGCGTGAAACAATCGTGGTGGGAGGGTGCGCTTGCGCTCGTTCGGTGCTTTTAAATACAATTCAACCGTTACTTGCATTTTTACAATAATGTCGAAATAAAATACTTTTTTTTATGGAACGCGTTACGCGTCTATGAACATCCCAAAGTATATTACGATCTAGCCTATTTTACGGCTAATAAGTACATAATTTAATTCGATCTTAATTTGCTGGAGATACAAATGTCTCTAGGAAGTATTCATTTACACGTTTTTATTGTCTCTATTAAGGCGACGCCACTAATTCACAGTTATTGTTGCAGCACTGATTCTACATTGTACTAAATGAAAACTTATTTTTTAATTACACTAGATCGGATGGCTTTATCCGTTTTAGTCATCTTTTTTTCTTTGTGTGGTCGAGTAGCTGGACAGCCTCCACGTTTACATGATTTGAAGTCTTTTTTGGTGAGCTTCGGCGTATTTTTTTATGATGCTATCAACAAACTCTGTTTTGAGGTCCCGATGGAGGTCGTCATTTCTTACATACCAGAGAGCATTCTATCTATCTATCTGGAGTTCGAGGGGATACTAGGGGCGACGGAGGGGCGTCCCCCAGCGGGCCACTGCGACCTGTACAGATCTATTGTGGCCGACCCCTCTATTTTAAAGGTCTCCAAATAGGCCCGCGGCGTTGAAAAAGCCAATAACCTTCTTTGGAGACAGAGCCTTCGTATCATGTGGTGGCAGACTAGGTCCACCCAGAGC
Organism: Schoenobius gigantellus; assembly: GCA_963935595.1. Lineage (NCBI taxonomy): Eukaryota > Metazoa > Arthropoda > Insecta > Lepidoptera > Crambidae > Schoenobius > Schoenobius gigantellus. The sequence goes on along the minus strand of OZ012544.1, from coordinate 22,115,213 downwards.
TCGGCTCCTTGTGTGGATGAGAGCATGGCATTCACAAAGAATGTGAAATGGTGTCTCATCATCCTCACCACAAAATCTGCACGTGGGAACATTAGTCAGGCCCATTCTATGCAGATGTTTGTTGATTTGCAGTGACCAGTTAGGGCTCTAGTGAGCGCCTTTAATAGGCCCCTGCTTAGTAGGAGGTTTTGTATTGCGACTCCGGGTGAAAATTCCCTAATGAGCAATTTCGAGTGCAGTAGTCCAGGGGAATGGGCCCACTGGAGTCGGGCTTGTGTTTGTACCCAATCTCTGAGGACTCTCTTTTTAATCCCCCTCGAAATGCCACAAGCTGGTCTGGTCCTATGAGAGCGCTCTCGGAACCAGCCCTCGCCAGTTCGTCGGCAATTTCATTGCCTCGGATATTTGAGTGGCCTGGAACCCAGCCAATCATTACCGAGTTCCTGGTCCCCAATTCATTCAAGGCCTTCGTGCACTCTAAGGTGATTTTGGACTTGAATTCTACAGCATCAAGCGCTTTTAGAGCAGCTTGGCTGTCCGACAGGATGAGGATGTTCTTACCCTCATTCGACATGTTTGCGTGAACGCAGTCGATAATGGCATACATTTCTGCCTGGAATACGGTGGCATATGCACCCAGGCACGTGGTTCGTCTGGCCCTCTTTTCTAGAGCCATCAGTGTACCATATCTGGTTAGCTTTCCTAAAGGGCTCAGGGACTTGCTTGTCCCATTTATCCCTATTAGGAATCATGACCTTGTAGTTCTTCTTGAACTCCAAAGTTTCAGTCATGGCATCGGCTGGCATTGCCATGACAGGATTAACCATTAGGCTGCCCTGTAGCCTCCTCATGGTTTGGGATTTCCATCTCGATCTACCTCCCTCCACAGCTCGGAGAATTGCCATCCTAGCCTCCCCCTGTATGAACAAGTGGAGTGGTGGGAGGTTCAGGATAGCCTCCATTGCAAGGATGGGAGAAGATGAGATAGCCCCCGTAATCATCAAGCAGGCACATCTTTGCAGGCTTTCCAGGGCCTTTATGGTGCAGTCTGCTTAAACCAAGCTATACACCCATAGCTAACCATAGGTCTTACCACAGCGGTGTAAAGCCAGAGAAGGTGACTAGGTTTCAGTCTCCACCTGGAGCTGGTTAGCCTACGGCAGATACCTAGCGCTGCTTTGGCCTTCTTGATTATGTTGCCTATATGCCCCAGTTAAGTCTTTGATCCACGTGGATCCCAAGGTATTTGGCATTCTGAGAGAATTCAATAGTTCTTCCAAACAGTTTAGGAGGCTTGAGGCCGTCTAAATTCCTCCTCCTAGTGAAAGGAACTATTATGGTTTTGCTGGCGTTCACAGACAGCCCCACCTGGCGGCACCATTGTTCGGTCTTATTAAGAGCGAGTTGCATGAGACCTGATATAGTTGAAGGTCATTTTCCAACTATGTGGACCACCAGGTCATCTGCGTATCCTTGAGTGGGAAGGTACGCATTGTTCAACTCCTGGATAAGGCAGTCAACGACCAGACACCACAGCAGTAGAGAGAGCATCCCACCCTGGGGACTCCCTCTAGTCACCCTGGCGGTTAATGTGCAGTCCAACAGCGTGGTTTTCACTGTTCGCGTTGTGAGCATTGCCTCTATCCAAGAGATTATTAATTGATCGATGCCGCGGTTTTGCAGACATCGTACAATAACTCCTGTTGGGGTGTTATCGAAGGCACCCTCAACATCCAGAAAGGCACACAAGGCTATTTCTTTATCTTCGAGCGCTTGTTCAAGTCTATCGGTCAGATCGATTAAGGCAGTTTCCGTTGACTTTTCTTTCTGGTAGGCATGTTGCCTTAAATGTAGGGGGTCGCCTGCCAGGTGTGTTTCCCTTACATATAGGTTGATTACCTTTTTCATGGTTTTCAAGAGAAAAGAGGATAGGCTGATCGGTCTGTAGAACTTCGGTTGGGACCTATCTTTATCCCCTCCTTTGGGAATAAATATAATCCTGACCTTTGTCCATAGACTTGGGAGGTACCCCCATGCTAAACTAGCTCTGAGGATCCTCACTAGGACTGGGAGGAGGATATTCTTACCCTGTTGTAGTAGGGCCGGGAAAATGCCATCCTCGCCTGTAGTCTTATATGGCTTGAAGCTGTTAATAGCCCAAGCCACCCGTTGAGGGCCGATAATCAAAGAGGCTTTTCTCCAATCATCCACTTTCGGCCTAGGCCTGGAGAGTGACCGCAGCTCCTCGGATGATTCATCTACCCTCGAGTCCGGGAAGTGCACTTGGGCTAGGAGTTCTAAGATCTCCTTTGCGTCGCACGTGAAAGTCCCATTTGGCTTCCTAAGCAAGCCAATATGGGAAGAAGGCGCCTTGGATAGCAATTTGTGTATCCTTGCGGCATGGGCTGTGCTATTGATCATGTCACAGAACCTACCCCAAGATCTCCTTTTCGCTCTCCTTAACTCTTTATTGAACCCCGTTAGGGTCCGAGAATAGGTTTCCCAATTCTCATCCCTTTTTGCTTTATTAAAGCGAGAGCGGGCTTTTTGCCTAAGGGATTGCAATTTGCTGTTCCACCAGGGCACTTTACGATTACTTTCCCTGGTGGTGTAGGGGCAGTTATTCTCATAGGCTGTTAAGATGCCTGTGGATACTGCCCCTGCCGCATATTCTAGTTGTTCTACTGTTTTCACGGCTGGTATCGTCCCCAGGCTCTGTTTCAGGCTCTCCCGATAGCCCTCCCAGTTTGTATGCCTAGGATTACGATAGGATTCGATTTGTTTGTCCAGCTTAGCTGCTATGTCGTATCTAATGTACCTGTGGTCGGATAGTGAAGCCTCCTCCGAGACGTGCCATCCCTGAATTTCACTAAGCGCGACGTACAGAGGGTAATGTCTAGGACTTCACTTCGGGCTGCCGTGATGAATGAGGGACTGTGTCCCTCATTAAGCACCGTCAAATTCCTAGAAAGCATGTCATGCAAAAACTCACCTCTTGGGTTCGTATTGCTACTACCCCATGATGTGTGATGCGAGTTACCAGAGAGCATTAGCGATGCCCCTCAGAACCTTATTCTGAAATCTTTGTTCTTATCTGAGCTGTACAGTCCCGTAGCTGTATTTCATAAGTCCACACTGGCATGAGGACTTGCCGATATAACAATAGTGTGTTAGCTATTTTTAAGGGGGACTATCTTCCTATTAGCCAATACATGTCTCTGTATCGTAGATCAAGCTGTTCTCTCTTGTTCTTGACGCGCAGCTTCCAAAGTAGTTTCACATCAAGAGTCATGCCAAGATATTTGTCAGTGTTCTCATATGGTATAATTTGTCTCTTAATGAAGATATGGTGATACATTTTCTGTTTGTTACTAAAATCGATGTGTACAAACTTGGAATCATTAAATTTTATCCGACTTTTCACATCAAGAGTCATGCCAAGATATTTGGCAGTGTTCTCATATGGTATAATTTGTCTCTTAATGAAGATATGGTGATACATTTTCTGTTTGTTACTAAAATCGATGTGTACAGACTTGGAATCATTAAATTTTATCCGACTTTTCACATCAAGAGTCATGCCAAGATATTTGGCAGTGTTCTCATATGGTATAATTTGTCTCTTAATGAAGATATGGTGATACATTTTCTGTTTGTTACTAAAATCGATGTGTACAGACTTGGAATCATTAAATTTTATCCGACTTTTCACATCAAGAGTCATGCCAAGATATTTGTCAGTGTTCACATATGGTATAATTTGTCTCTTAATGAAGATATGGTGATACATTTTCTGTTTGTTACTAAATTCGATGTGTACAGACATGGAATCATTAAATTTAATCCGACTTTTCTGCGACTTTCCACGTACGTACTTTTGCCTAAGATAGGCTAACACATTTTACAAATCGTTCCTTGTCATGTTCAAGGGGTACAAAGTGTATCATGCTCTTCACCCAGACAATACAACTCATGCTGGAAGTGCTGTTATTGTCAAAGAAAGGCTATGAAACTATGAAGATTCCAAATGCGAAATAGGAGAAATTCAAGCCGTCGCAAGTGGAACTTAAGCAAGTTACCCCGAGAGAAGTTTGGAATGAAATCAAAAGTAATATCAGCCAGCCAAAATCTCCTGGCTATGATTTAATATTTAATATCAATTTCTCAATTCAATAGGCTTTCGCGAGAAACATTCGACGATTGATCAAGTGCACAGAATCACGAACATAATCGAAAAATGCCTAGAGGACAAAAAGGTATACACAACAGTATTCCTGGATGTCGCTCAGGATTATGACAAAATATGGCATGACGGACTCATTCATAAACTACAACAAATGCTCCCTGAGCAGTTCGCTGAGCTTTATAGATAGGGTATTCAGAATCAAACATGAAGACGCCTTCTCAGAATTGAAACATATAAAAGCTGGTGTTCCGCAAGGTAGTGTTTTAAGTCCGATCCTATACCTTTTATACACTTGTGATATACCAGAACCGAAAAATAACACCATTGCACCTTTTGCTGATGACACTGCAATCATGGGTATCGGTGATACTCATGAGGAAGCAGCAGAAAAGGTCCAAAATGCTGTAGAGAAGATCTATGACTGGACAAAGAAATGGAGGATAAAATTGAATGAATCCATGTCTGTACACATCGATTTTAGTAACAAACAGAAAATATATCACCCTATCTACATTAACAGACGAATTATACCATATGAGAACACTGCCAAATATCATGGAATGGCTCTTGATGTGAAACTACGTTGGATGGTGCACGTCAAGAAAAAGAGAGAACAGCTTGATCTACGATACAGAGACATGTATTGGCTAATAGGAAGAGACTCCCCCTTGAAAATAGCTAACAAACTATTGTTATATCGTCTAGTCCTCATGCCAGTGTGGACTTGTGGAATACAGCTACGGGGCTGTACCGCTCAGACCAACAGGTGTATCATCCAAAGATTTCAGATAAGGTGCTGAGGGGCATCGCTAATGCTCTATGGTATGTAAGAAATGACGACCTCTTTTGGGATCTTAAAACAGAGTTCGTTGATAGCTTCATAAAAAAAATACGCCGAAGCTCACCAAAAAAGTCTTCAAAACCATGTGAACTTGGAGGCTGTCTAGCTTCTCGACGAAACAAATAAGAAAAGAAGATTAAAACGGATAAAGCCATCTGATCTAGTGTAATGAAGTGGAGTGATAAAAAATAAGTTTTAATTTAGTACAATGTAGGGTCAGTGTTGCAACTATAACTGTGAATTAGTAGCGGCGCCTTAATAGAGACAATAAAAAAACATGTTAATGGACACTTCTTAGAGACATGTTTATCTCTAGCAAATTAAGATCGAATTAAATTATGTACTTATTAGCCGTAAAATAGGCTAGATCGTAATATACTTTGGGATGTTCATACGCGTAACGCGTTCCATAAAAAAAAGTATTTATTTTCGACATTATTGTAAAAATGCAAGTAACGGTTGAATTGTATTTAAAAGCACCGAACGAGCGCAAGCGCACCCTCCCACCACGATTGTTCCACGCTCACAGACAGGGGCCGGGCGCGGGGGGAGGAGCGTGCACTGCGTGTGTCAAGTCGAGACACGACAGCAGCGGTCAATGAGCATTTGAAAAATCCGCCGATTGTCACGTTTTTCGATATTTTTTAGGCTTTCTCCACAAATAAGGGTATTGCGTACACAATGATAGCTCTGAAATACAACCACTGAGAGCAGGCAGACCAACTCGTTTCACCTGTGGAGATACCATACTTCGAATAGGTACTAAAACTGACCATTTCTGTTATCGTTTTTTTTTCGCAACAATACAGTGACTTGCGCGCATCATAACTCTGAAATGCAACCACTGAGAGCCGCCAGACCAACTTGTCTCATCTGTGGAGACGCCATATTTTGAATATGTACTAAAACTGACCATTTCTCTGATCGTTTTTTTTCGCAACAATGAAGCCTCTTGTAAGCTCTATAACTCGAAGTTGCAACCACTGAAAGCAGGCAGACCAACATCATTCACATTAGGGGACTACTCTACAAACTATAAAAATAAATCTAACCGTATCTTTGATCGTTATGAAAAATCCCGTGACCTCTTAGACTAGAAGAAAATGGAGTCATTGCTGACTTCATTTCGACGAGAACGGTAAAGATGTGAGGAAACAAAAAAATCAGGTATGGATATTTTGTAGGTAATATCTGTGCTAGAACTATGTATTTTATACAATATTATTTTATGTTTAAACATGACTATTCATTCAAATTTTGATATAAATTACTTTTATGTTGGTCTGATTTTAACATTAAGTACCTACACTTGAAATTGCAAACACAAACCTTCACATACTTTTTTTTAAGGCGAGAGAATCTCTTTAGGCGCTATTCATTTATTACGTAAGACTATTTTTGCTAGGTTTTCACCCCCTCCCTCCCCTACGTAAGAAAAAATAAGAATAGTCTAACGGTCTCCCCCCTGTTTAATATTTATTACGTAAGAGTCTCAAGGAATAAATGAATATAATTTTGATTTGTTTTAATGTTTATTTTTCAGTTGTAACGCCTAACGTTACACTATTGTATATAAATTTTCTACACTAACAATTACATAATAACAATACAATCATTCTACAAAACAACTACACTAATAAAAAAATACTAAATTCATTACTACATAAAATCCTAATACAACTTGAATGATTCGGTCTTCCATAATACCCTTATTAACATTATTGGGTCTTAAAAAAGGAACGCATTTAGTTCACATTTTTGTCGCATCTGCACGAAGTGGCGCTGAGGTTCATGTCTCAAAGTGTCTCAGGGTGCGCGCGTATTCGCGCTCTTTTTTTGGAGAAAACTTTCTACTTGTGCTGGATTCGCAAGATTATCCTTCTATACAATTAGCTAAGACAAATCTTTTAAATGTTAATTGTAATAATTATTCTTGAAGAGCGTCGGTGGCGCAGTGGACTCGGCACTTGCCTTCCAATCGGGGGGTCGGGGTTCGAGACCCGCCATGTACCAATGTGTTTTTCGTTTCGAATTTCATATGTACATTTGTCTGACGCTCCTACGGTGAAGGAAAACATCGTGAGAACCTGCATACATCTGCGAAGAAATTCAATGATGTATGTGATGTCGACCAATCCGCACTGGGCCAGCGTGGTTGACTAAGGCCTAATCACCCTAATATAGGGTAGGCTCGAGCCCCTCGGTGGGGACGTATATGGGCTGTGATGATGAGTACGCGCTGCTTGTTTTGCACTAAA